>CAUHTR010002458.1:0-13710 GCA_959609185.1 Schmidtea polychroa
GACCTCAACACATATAAAATTAACCGACGGTGCAAACTTAAACGATGAAGATATTGATGGTATAGCTCTAAACGAAGAATTAAAAACCATTCAATTTTTTATAAAATCTGACTTGTCTCCTCACGAGGTTTTAAATTACATTTATAAAAATGTATTAAATGAGATCTTCCTGAATATAACTGTTAGGGATAGGCCTGGGGCCTTGATTGTAAAATAAATAAATAATTACTATATTTAGAAATGGTATAAATAAAATAATAAAGAATTACCGAAAATAAAACATTAGAGTTAAATAACTACTATAATTAGAATTAGGTAATATATAGGAATATTTGATAATACTATCACTATATATAGTAATTATAAAATTACTATTAATATAATAAATAATTAAAATATGATATAAATACTGGTTCAAAACGAGAACCAGGGGACGAGAAAACATAGACGGTAACTTGCGAACGGAAAAACTGACGAGAAGAATTTGGACGATAAATTAAAAAGAAATAGTCTAGCCGATTAAATTAGTTGATTATTGTGATTAAAGAATCACTGTGTTTATTTTAATCAATTTCAACGCAACTCTGAGTTGTTGAAATTGGATATAAACAATAGCTCACACAAGAAGAAATTCCGGCTTCAATTTCAAATCAATATCAACGGAGAAAATTCTACTATAAATTGATCATCAAATTAGTTCAGAAGGAGAAGAAATAAGAAAATTAGTCAAGAGCCAAGCATATTGTGGTCACGGAATTGTAAAGAAAATTGGTCAATAACAGTGTTTAACAATTCAGGTAAATTATATTGTTCAAGGGATAAATTAGTATCCTGGTGAAGAGTTAAAAATTAAGCGAACACAAAGTATAGATCTTTTACTTTAGTGTTCCCTGGTAGCCCCAAAATCAGCCCTCTTGCTTTACCATTATCTTTTCAATTTATTCAGCGATCGTTGTGCTACACAGGAGCCATCGATTTCTTGCAGGCTGTGGTAAACAGTAAGGATTAACAAATCCGTTTTCTTGTACTCTTTGTACATATATTATAAAGTTCATTTGTAAATTATAAAATACATTTTTATAAAAAGAGAAAGAGTTTGTTTTGTTTTTTTAATTCAGTGATTTAAATATTAAACGCGCAACCACATTAAATATAACTTATTTATATTTATTTTTATTTATTTATCTTAATTGGAGTCATTTGTGTTAAGATCTGTAGTCCCCGTTGTTTGATCTTAACATAACTATTGTATTACGCATTTTTTAACATTACCTGTTTCTGTTGCTTCTGGAGAAAGAAGTTTCTCTAAGTTAAAACTAATTAAAAACTATTTACGGTCTACCATGAAAGAAGAACGATTAACGGACTTATCCATAATATCTATAGAAAGCGATATTTTGGATTCCATAGATATTAACGATCTCATAAAAAACTTTGTAGCTGCTAAAGCTAGAAGAGTAAATATGTAAAAAGTATTTTGATTTTTGAGTGATGAATAATTATAAAGTAATCTAATTCTTAATATATGTTTGAGACAAGCAAATTTTATTGATTGCTTAGATTTAGTATTATATATTGTATGTATTATAACCCATGCCTGTATATTATCGTATTATATAAGCTGTAATTATAAAAGTATTCATTGGAAATATTCTAATGATTAAATTCATAACAAGTCATAGTTTTTGACATGGGGGTTCAGTTCAGGGAAGGGCAGTGAAAAAAATCTGGCACAAAGGCGCCTCTTACCCACGCGGCGGCCCTGATAAAAGTAATACACTTTTACCGCAACCAGAATCTCCAACAATTAACATTCTAAATGAATTTGGTAAAATAGGATTATGATTAAATTTTACAAGATTATTATTCCAAACCGGTAAAATATTTATGTTCATTTTTATGGTTAGATTTTATGTACCTTCCATCTACTTTGGATAATTTCTTGAGTAATTTTTTTATATTTCCACTATCGGTTCCACCATCATTTTTCTTAAATATTTCTTAAATATATTGTTATTGCTAGAGCAGTTCTTGAGCGGTCTACCTTCGGTGTCTGAGATTCATTAAATTTTGTTTCTGCAGCAGTTTTTTCATTCATCTTGTCTGCTGCTATTTTTATCAATTTAAATTATTTTTTATTTCAGCTTAATGAAAAAATTTATAACTTTGTTGTGATTTCATGAAAGATTTCAAAATTTGGTTGCAATTTGTTGCAATATTTTTATTAACCGTTTGCGGACGGAATTCGTATCGTACAAGCCATTTAAGGCCAGCACTGATGGCCTACCGTCCGCTATCAGTTAAGTTGTTTCCATTCACTGAAATAATTAATTACTTTGTTTCTGTCTAATGAAGTATATTAATTTAGTATAATTTCATGCAGCGTATTGGTGTCGACGTATTATTGTCCCTTTAATATTTCTTACCGGATACAATTAAATTCGGTTTATTTAAAAGAATATCAATAAATTAATTTATTTTAACCCATTACCTCCCACTGTACTCACATGGACACTTGTTAAAGGCGTGATTTCATGTTTTTCTATAATGATTATCCTGGAGGTAGTGACCCATTTCAACAATCGATGGCACTGGTAATCGACGAAAAAATTCAATATTTTCTCCATATTTTTGTCATAAATGTTCTAATTATAAATTCTTTGATTAAATATATATTGTTAGTTTAAAGATGTTTCTGCGAAATTTAATGATGGATCTAAAGATGGATTTAACTGGCGACCACGCCGAAAATCAAAATATCAACGCCATTTCGAAATCGACAAAATCGCTAATTGAATGCCTACCGAAATCATGCCAAGACATGCTCACACTGAACATCAGACGATGTGATGGACGAGGTTTAAAAGAAGCCGAAGAATGGATCAAGGATATCGAAAAATGGTTGCTGACAAATGGACAGCGATTGACAAGCACTTTCGATGTGTTATTAGTGGCAGAAGCAAAGACATTGTGGGGAAACGTCAGAGAAACAGAAACAACAGATGTAAAAGCCAAAGAGTGGTTCTTAAATACGTTCACAATTACAAAATCAATAACTGACAAAATCAGAGAATTGGCAGTTATAGAACAGGAAAAGGATGAAAGGTTTGAAGCTTTTGAGATACGGCTAAGAAAAGCTTTAGCTGAGGTTGTAAATTCAGGACGATCAAAAGAAGATATTGTTCAAGACCTCATCGCAAATAAAGCACGCGATGCGAGACTGAGGGAGATACTATTGACGAAACCAGAAACAAAAATTGAAGAAACGAGATCATTTGCGAAATTTTTGAAAGTAATAAAAATGGAAAACATAAAACAGAACATACGCTAGCGTGACTGAGGGAGGGCAGATGAGAATTCAAAAGAATACTCAAAATCTGCGAGAAATGCGACAATCCCGAATTGCTCAGAAAGGAAGCTGCCAACAATATCCATGAAGAATATAGCAAGGAGGCTGTACAACGAAAGTAGAGGACTACCACAAGCATCGGTCCCAAAATTAACGTTAGGTGATTGTTTTTGCTGTGGCAAAAAGGGACACAGAAGGTATGAGTGTCCACTGGGAAATAAATGCCTGATATGTGGCAAGGAAGGTCACGGTTCCGAGATTATTTTTCGTTACGAAAAAAGGTTCCACACCGATATCAAAGGATAGCGTGCATAGAAGAAGAAGATTCAAAATCTGAAAGAAGAGATTACACCGATAACAGCTAAGATTTCAGAACTGCTCACAGCAACATGGAAGATAGATACAATGTCCCTGAAAAATATACTATATTGAGAGAAGACGGAAAAAACATCAGCGACAACATGGGTTTCATTTCGTCGGTGGAGTCAAGACAATAAATTGTGAAATAAGAAATGAACGACGAAGAGACGAGGCAGAAGAAGAGATGTACCAGACGAAAGATGGAAGAAATTGGATTAAAATAATGTTGAATAATGCCGAAACAGAGTTGTTATGGGATTCTGGAGCATCAGTAACAGTCATGAGCAAGAGTTTGTTGGAGAAAATCAAAAGACTATGCCAAAATCACCGAACTATTATACGCTGCAACAACTGGATGCGATAAAGATATAAATTGGACTAAAGAATGCAATGAGAACTTCCAAACTCTGAAGAGACGGTTGTGCGAAGCACCTATCCTTGATTTTCCAAGAGAAGATAGGACTTTTATCTTAGACACAGACGCTAGTTTTGGAGCCATTGGTGCAGTTTTGAGTCAAATTACAGAAGATGGAGAAGAATCTGTCATAGCTTATGGCTCGAGACATATGTCATCACATGAAAAGGCATACTGTGTAACCAAGAAAGAACTTCTCGCCGTACATGAATACGTCATGCATTTTAGAGAATATCTGTACGGGAAAAATTCATAATTCGCACCGACCACAAGGCATTGGTTTTCAAGAACAAAAATATCTTAATGTTAGTCCCAGAAACATTTGCAGGCCTGTTAACAACAACGCTACATGAAGAACTATGTCACATTGGAGTTAAGAAATTATTTCATTATATGGAAAAGATATTTTATTGGCCGAAAATGCAAGAAACAATCCAACTCTGTTTACAATGTTGTGAGATCTGCGCTAAGAGAAAGATCTATCAGACAAGAACCAAGGAAATTTTTTTTCCTAGATATAGCTCTGAATTCCTAGAACAGATTGTTATAGACGTGGCTGACATGGAAATAAACGCCATAAAAAAATATATGGTAGTAATGGTGAGTAGATGGTAGTGTCTCATCCAGACTACTACCCCCCTGGAGAATTTTTTTTAAACTCGGAATTTTATAACGAACATAAAATTATATAGTCTATATATAGAAAACATGCATAGTTTCCATGGAAAATGAGCTCCAAAGTCTCAAACTTCATTATCAAATGCCATAATTTAACATCATTCATATATTATCAAACATAGAAAATCTTATATTATAGAAATAAAATCATATTCTTCAACACATGGTGGGACAATAAAATACTTTAATATAAAGCTTTAATAAAATACTTGGAAAAATATTTTAAAAAATATGAAAGTACTTTAAAATGAAGGTCACACCACTTGACATAGAATAATTTTTGATAATGTACTTGAAAGTGAAGGTCACACCACTTGACTTAGGAAATATTTTGAAAAATAAAAATGCCTGGATAAATTTGAAAATTTTAAGGTCACAACACTTTGAAAATTTTTATATAAAAATACTTGGAAAAAATCAACAAATTACTAGAAAAAAAATCACAAGGAATATTTACAAAATATTTCCAAATCGCAAAATCCCCAAAATAAATTTCCCAACTCAAAAATTTCCCAAATTTTACAAAGTCCCAAAATTATTTTTCCCAAATTTCCCCAAATCAAAATTTCCCAAATTTTAAAAAATCCTAAAAAATCCCAAAATTATTTTTCCCAAATTTTCCCAACTCAAAAATTTCCCAAAATGATTTTCCCAAAATCTTTCCAAAATTTAAAATGTCCCAAAAATAAATTTCCCAAATTTCCCCAAATCAAAAATTTCCCGAATTTTAAAAAATCCCAAAAAGTCCCAAAATTATTTTTCCCAAATTTCCCCAAATCAAAAATTTCCCGAATTTTAAAAAATCCCAAAAAGTCCCAAAATTATTTTTCCCAAATTTTCCCAACTCAAAAAATTCCCAAAATTATTTTCCCAAAAATTTGCCAAAATTTAAAATGTCCCAAAATTAAATTTCCCAAATTTTCAAAACTCAAAAAGTCCAAAAATTTCCCAAAGAAAAATTTTTAAAAAGGTACAAAAATTAAAATTTAATTTTGTTCGCTGCAAAACGGAATTTCACGTGTACGCATATGAACCTATTGTTGATAAGGTCATAAGTGAAAACTCGAAATCCTAAAAATAATAACCAACTCTCAACTTAGGATCGCTTAGTTCTAACTTCTATGTAATTTTGAATTCATGAAGCAGAAAATTTGAGATTAAATCCAGTCATCATACAACAGAAAATTTTGAACCACCATTAGTTTGTTTTCATTGCTTCAAATGTTTTGATTTTTATATATTTTTCATATTTAAAAGATCAAAAATTCAAAAATATTGATGTTAAAAATAAATTTTTCTCTATAATCATCAAATAATTTTAAAATCAGGAAAATTACAAAAACATATTTGTTTTAACTTATCAACATTTCAAAGGTATAATTTATTTTGCACCAATGATCAAAATGTGGGAAATTTATTTTTGGGACTTTTTAAATTTTGGGAAATATTTGAGTTGGGAAATTTATTTTGAGGATTTTGTGATTTGGAAATATTTTGAAAATATTCCTTGTGATTTTTTTTTCTAGTAATTTGTTGATTTTTGTAATTTTGTTGTATTTTTATATAAAATTCTTGTTCTAGGCCCTGACAATATGATATATATTTATTTATTAGAGATTGACATTTTTGTGCAATAATTATCTTTAGGTTTGTATAAAAATATATAAAAGATTATTTTGTTTAAATATTTGTCTAGCAGTAGTGTAATAAATTTTGAATTCTTAATTAATATTGTTATTGTTATAAACAATGAAATATCATTTCTCTTTCGATTTAATTAGTTTTTTAATCCTTTCATGTAATTATTCAACAGAAATTTATATATTTTTTATTTAAATATTCTTACATATATTAAAATGATTAAATTTTTTTCTTTTTACTATCATCGGTGGTCGGAAACGCGACTAGTAAAAGGAAAGAGAACAAAAGGATTTCACAATGTAAACATTCTTATCGAAAAGTATTTTTACAATTGTACAACTTGTCAGTTCAGAAGCTGAAGTAGTAAGGTTTTGCACTTTGAAAGTCACCCAGAATTTACTTTAGACAAAATAAAACGTTACAAATTTGCTTACATGTAGCCCCTATAAATAAAAATTAAAAATATATAAATTCACTTATTTGTGACTAACCAAACAAAGATAAACAAATTCAACAATTTTAAAATAATTTTATAATTCTACAATTCTAAAATACAAAATTTAAAAATTATTAAATTGCAGAAAAAGCTGTAATAAATCAAATTACAAATTCTCAAATATACAGAATCTGAAAATAAATTAAATTGCAGGTGTCTTACAAAGGCTAAAACCCTACTAATTATAAAAAAATGAAAGAAATCGAAGAAATAAAATCTTTAATTAGAGATAATATCATCAAACTTGTCCTAGTTTTTAAAGCAATATCTAAAAAAGACGTTTTTTTAATAAAAAATAGTAAAAATCACTACCCAGATAGCTCAGCGGGAATAGAGTAGCATAGTGGTTCAAAGTTACTGCTGTTCAAATCCCAACTCAATTTAGTTTTTTTGTCACTGAAAATAATATTGAAATTATTACCATATTGAAAATAGCATTATAGATAATATTTAAATTAATATTAAAAAAAATATTAAACATAAATAAATAAATAATAATAATAACTTTTATTTATTTTAGAATATTTAGTATTTAAATTTAAATAGGAAAAAAATGTATTGATCCGGCTGTGGTGGCGAATCAGAATCGCCACAAGTCTTTCAACACACCTGGATCGATTCCCAAATGTGCACTTTTATTTTGGTATTGTTTTCGGACCTCTTTCGAATTCGCATTTGAATTCATTTGTACTTTCGTTTAATGCGCTTAAAAAACCATTGAGATCACCGCATGTGAGAGTGAGAAGTGAATAATAAGAATTCAAGTACTTGGTTCCCAATGTTAATGTTTAATTGTTAATACCTGATTGTAAGTACCTGGTAGTTGGTAGGTAGTAGTTGATATCTGATTGTTGAATTATTATTACTATTATTATTATTAAATGCAAAAATTTGTATTCAAATTTTTCTATAAAATTGTTTCATAAAAATTTTACTAAAATTTCTCAGTTGCTGAGAGTTTTTCCAAATATCGGACAATAAATTTTAAATTAATACTTTATTTTTAAAATTTTGCTTTAGTTATTTAAAGTTTTTAGTTAATTTTAAAATATTACGATAATTTACTTAATTTAAAAATATAATCATTATTTACTTAATCAATTAATTAATTTAATTAATCAATATCACACTTAATTTCACTTGGTTATTGATTTTTCAAATATCTAACCATTAATTCTATGTACAAAAAATACAGGGACCAATGTTCCCTCTAATTTATGAGTTTGTGGGCTCCAAAAATGTTTTATATACAACATTTTTGATCAGGTAAAATAAAATTAATAATAATAAACTTACAATAAACCATTTATTTGTTTCCAGGTAATCATATTTTATTAACTTAAATGATTATCGTATTCATATTGCAATATTGATGTAAATATAATCAATACATCTTATATCTTAAAAATGTTACGAATTTACTACAGTAAACGATTGACAACTTATTTTTATAAAATGGTGACCACTTAGTTACTGAAGGGCTTATCAGTTGCTAAAATATTTACTTATATTGGGTGCAAGTGACTTAAAATACAAATGACAAAAACTCAGTTTATTAACTAAAGATCAAGACTTTTACAACATGAAAAATGTAACTTGTCATGTTAAATACTTCCTTATATGTTATATCAATAATTACACTGTTAACTTTCTCATATTACAGTAATAATAATAATAGTAATAATAATAATAATAATAATAATAATAATAATAATAATACAATAAAATGATAATTTAAGCCTTTTGCTGCAAATAATGTATTTAATGAAAGAATTTTCGACTATACGATAGTCCTTGTCAATCTCCTGGAATTTAGCAATGTTCTTCTTCAAAATACCCTTCAATCTTTCTTTTATTTCCTTTCTCTTAATTCTCATTGGTTGTAAATATAATGAATTGTTTTACTAAAAACTTTTAAAATTTTTTTATAATTTTTACATTTAAAATTTCAAAATGACACAAACTAAAATTTTTAAATTTTTTACAGCTTCTATAATTAGCTTCTAGAAGCCTAATAAAATATTTGAAAATATTCTAAATAAAGCCTCCAATAACAACTTATATATGCTATTTAAATATTTCAATAAATGTGTCAATTTTGATTTTCAAACCTTATTTTTTAAAATTTTTTTCTATATTATTCTAATTATTACTTTTTAATTTATTCTTATTGTAAGATGATATAATAATTTCCAAAGAATTACTTACATAACCAGGTCACTAGACCTTGATATCTATTGAATGATGCGGGAATGCTTGTATAACTAAATTAAGTAAGTATGTTTGTCTTCTGTGTCAACAGTATCACTTAAACTAATAATTCTCCCTTTTGTAGATTACGCAATTCAATGTACTATAAATAGTATAACGATTGTGTGTTCCGTTTAGATTTTGTAGTGAATAAATATTTCTGTGAAACTATGTCTTTTTCTAACATGGCGACCACGCCAGGACTCCAGAACTATATCAAGCCACCTAATCAATTGCTGCCAAATGGTGATTTAGAAATTTTTATTTTGGAATTGAAGAGATTTTTCGAATTCACTCAACAACCGCAAGAAACTCAAGAAATTTTTACCAAGGCCTTTCTGTCGGTAGAGTTGATCCAGAAATATGAAGAAGTACAGAGCGATTATTCAGGCTATGAAGAAAGATTAAGAAAAGCGTTCGAGCCAAGGAAAAATCTAGCCATGGATCTAGACGCAGCTTTAAGATATCGAAAAGGAAATGACTCGTGCACCGAATTTTTCAATAAAGTGGAAAAGCTCGTCGACAATGTTCTTCGACACAAATTAACAAAACCGGCATTAATGTTATTTTTAATGCAGAATGCAATGGAAGATATGGAGACAAAAAAGAATTGAAATTAAGAGAAGTTAAATCAGTAGATAAGGCCAAGGAAGTGATATCAAGAATGGAAGAAATTCAAAAAGAGCTTTCAAGTGAACAATCCTTAGCATCTCTACATGAAAATAAATCATATGCGGAGACAGTCAAAAGTCCGAGAAAAACTCAGTTGTACCAACAGAATAAGACGCCAATATTTTCTAACTCTAGAACCAATGAGGCCGTGAACTTCAATATGCCAAATAAAGTGACTGAAGAACGGGACCAGGCGATTTAAACTGCAGAGATGTTGGGCGTGTGGAGAGCAAGGACATATTCGAGCAGAATGCCCAAACGTAAAATGCTCTCAATGTTCCAAAAATGGTCATTTCAAGCATCAATGTTGGGACATCAGAAGAAATTCAGTTAAAACAGAAGCATATTACAACGGAAGAAATTATGATAGAAACCAAAAACAATTTGGATCCAGAGGACAATATCAAAGCAGAAACCAATCTTCAGACAGAGGACCACATCGAAGACAATGCAATGCGATATACGACTACGAATACGAGGAAGGAGAGCTGATTCAACAGGATGACATGCAAAAAGATTGCGAACAGCTAAAAGGGGAGGCTCCAGTTTCAAGGGAGTTGCTAGGAGCCATAAATTTGGTTTAAGTAAGTATATTGTTGACACAGAATGTTTGAATTTGAATGCTTGTGATTTCAAGATTTCCGTAATGAATGAATTTAAAGATGATTTAAAAATTAATGATGTAATTATGAATGATTGTGAATGTTTTGACTTTGAAAATTATTTTGAATATAGTTTTATGAAATTAATAACAAAAGTGATAAGATTATGAGTATCGATATAATTAATAATAAAGTTAATGAAAATAAAGAAAGACCTTTTGCACCTAAATTCGTTTACGAAAGAATGAATGGCAGACCTAGTGTAGGTATTTGGCTGGAAAATAAAATAAAAGTTGATTGTCTTTTGGATACCGGGGCTAGAATAAACGTGATTAGCGAAGATGTTGTTAGTAAATTAAAGATGCGTGATAAAATAGGGGAATCCAATATTATGGTTACATGTGCAAACGAGAGCACACTTAAAATCATAGGAACAATATTACTAAAAGTGAGAATTTCGGGATTAGAATTGGTAATAAGATTCTTTGTGGCAAATAAGATTAACCCGAGCGTAATTGCAGGCGTAGAAATGATGAATTGTTTTGATATTAAATTACAGGCAGTAACTAAAGTAAAATTAAAAAATCAATTAATGAATTTAGAGGAAAACAATTTGAAAGGAATTATCGACCCAACGATTAATAAATTACTTAAAGAATTTTCGGATATATTCATGAAAAATAAATGGGATGTAGGAAAAACACAGTTAATTAAACATAAGATAGTTACTAGAGGTAGCCCAGTGACAATTAATCCTAGACGTCAGCCGATTCATATTGCTCACAAAATACAAGACATGCTAAAAGACATGGAAGAAGCAGGAATTATAAAAAAATGTGACTCAGTGTGGAATAGCCCATTGGTATGTGTGTTAAAAAAGAATAAATCAGATATTAGAATATGTTTGGATTTTCGGGCACTAAATGCAATTACGGAGAGACCTCGATTTCCAATACCAAATATTGAAGAGATGATGGATATCCTAAATGGAGCACAGATATTTAGCACTATCGATCTTGGTAATGCTTATTATCAAATGGAATTAGAAGAGGAATCAAAAATAAAGACTGCATTTTCAACAAAAGATGGTCAATATTGTTTTAACCGAATGCCTTTTGGAATTGCAGCTGCTCCAGCAACTTTTCAAAAATTAATGACTCAAGTTTGGGTGATCTTAATTGGAGAGAAGCAATTGTTTATTTAGACGATATCCTTATATTTGCAGACAATGAAATCGAACATAAAAAAAGACTAGAAAGAGTTTTTCAAAAGATTCAAGAAGCTGGTTTGAAAATAAGCTTAGAAAAATGTTGTTTTAACAAACTAGAAATAAAATTTTTGGGACACATTATAAATAAAAATGGTATTAAGACAGATTATGAAAAGATAAAAGCAATGCAAGAATATGAAAAACCAAAATGTATTAAACGTTTAAGAAGCTTTCTAGGCTTAACAAATTATTATCGAAAATTTGTTAAAGATTACGCCAAGTATGCAAGACCATTAGAAAGGTTATGTGGGTCTAACAAAGATAAACTTATATGGACTGAAGAATGTGAAACAAATTTCAACACACTAAAGAAAGCGTTAACGTCTACCCCAGTACTAGGATTTCCGGATTTACGAAAAACCTTTATTTTAGATACAGATGCTAGTTTCGATACGATTGGGGGAGTGCTTTCGCAGTTGAGTAGTAATGGACAAGAACATTTTATTGCATATGGATCAAAGACAATGAATAAGCACGAAATCGGTTACTGCATTACGCAAAAGGAATTGCTTGCAATCTATCATTTTACTCAGCATTTCAAACACTATCTATATGGAAAAAGATTTACTTTAAGAACCGATCATAAAGCTATAACCTTTATGATAAATACAAAAAAGCCAATTACAGCACAATTCCAGACATGGATTAACTATTTAAGTGGGTTAGATATCAAATTAGAATACAAAAAAGGAGAATTGCATGCTAACGCAGATGCCCTATCAAGGAAAGACTGTACTTCATGTAGTCAGTGCCAAACAGTTCATGAAAACGCCAAGGTAGATAAAAATAAAACTAAAATATTGGCCATAGAAAATATGGACCAAGAAATAAAAGTAAATAATGAAGGTGTAATTTTTAATATACATAAAGACTTATGTCACGCAGGGGTAAAAAAAATTTACGAATATGCACGGAAAAATATGAAAATGAAAATTAGTGAAAATGAAGTTAGAAGAGTGATTGAAAATTGTGAACAGTGTCAGAAACGGAAGACGTGGACAAGACGAACAAAAGAACCGCTGATTAAACAGAGTACAGATGAAGTTTTCAAAGAGATATTTATTGATTTCTGCGGACCATTTAAGAAAACAATTCATGGAAAACAATATATTTTAGCTATAATTGATCAATTCAGTAGGTATATATCATTGACGGCAGTTGCTCATCAGGATGAAAAGACGACGGCAAAGATTTTAAGAGAAAATTGGATTTTGAAATTTGGTGCCCCTAAAATCATTCACTCCGATAGAGGAAAAACATTTGAATCTCAACTCCTTTTAGAAGTGTTGAAAACGCATCATATTACAATAATATATTCAAGCCCATATCATCATAGTACAAACGGTTTAGTTGAGAGGCAATTTAGAACTATAAGGGATGCAATTGCAATTACGTTAAAAGACAAACGGCATAAAGATTGGGCAGAAATATTGCCAGATGTGGAATTTATGTTAAATGCGACGATACAGCAGACAACCGGATTTTCGCCCTCTGAAATAATATTTGGACGGAATATTTGTAGACAATGGATTTGGATATACAAAATAATGATGCTAATAATCGGAGAAGGGAGATCGTAGAGGGAATTAAACATAAACAAAACATAGAAAAGAATTTAATTACACAAAATTATAGGAATTTTGAAGTTGGAGACCAAGTATTGGTTAAAAAAGAAAATACTAGAAAGATGGATGAACGTTATGAAGGGCCTTATGAAATAACTGGAAAACGACATGACAGAAGCTATGTTCTAAAGAATAAGCAAGGCAAAGAAATAATTCGAAATGTAGAATGGATCAAAAGTTTTAAATGGAGGGGGATGTAAGATGATATAATAATTTCCAAAGAATTACTTACATAACCAGGTCACTAGACCTTGATATCTATTGAATGATGCGGGAATGCTTGTATAACTAAATTAAGTAAGTATGTTTGTCTTCTGTGTCAACAGTATCACTTAAACTAATAATTCTCCCT
>CAUHTR010002459.1:0-59136 GCA_959609185.1 Schmidtea polychroa
CTCGAACCCGGGAGATTATAAAATTGCGAATGGTATAAAGCTTAAGAAATAATATAAAAGGTATTTTCACTTTATGTTTTTTCACTATATGATGACTAATACCATAAAGATTTAAACAAAACAATTATTTTTACATATTACATCAGTGGTTTCCAACCTGCGGGGCGCGACACTGTTGCAAGGGGGGCGTGTAGATGTTTTTAAAATCTTGTTAATGAATACAGATCAAATAGGTTAAAAAATAAATCAGTAGTATATTTAATTTACAATTCTTGTCGGAAATTTTTCAAATATGAATGCGAAATTATTTCATTAAAAATATTCTCAAAACAAAATATCTCATTTTCTTTTTTCAATCTGAGCACTAATAGAGCATGAAAACAAAAGATAAGTACTTGCATCATTCGAGTATTCTCGTACTTACGCACGCCAAACTTCAGAAATAAGAAGCATCTGATTGTTTATATTCTATAAACAAAAGTAGTTGTTCATAGTGCTCACGATAACAACTTCAATACATAGATAAAACGCTTTAATTAAAGAAAATCAATATGTTTTTAAAGGAGGCCATTAATTTTTCTTTAAAAGGGGGGGGGCGTCGATACAAAAAGGTTGGAAACCACTGTATTACATAGTACAGTTTACAAATCATGCTATTTTTGTTTGTTTTTAAAATTATATTTTTCTTGTCGTCGGGTGACTCCAATAGCTTTGGTGATTTAAGCAAATGTTCATGAAATTCCTTAGAGGAAAACAAAAAATTATTCGAAAAACGGAAAGACGGAGATTTACATCTCCGGGGTCATAGTTAACCGGGAGACGGCATAGGAAAGCCGATTCGGGGAGACTCATGGCAAAAACGGGAGAGTTGGCAAGCCGACTAACAGAAAAGCCATGTTAAGAAGAAAGATTAAATGTTTGTATTGAAACTTCTTGGTCAATTTTTAAACATCTTCATAAAGGCGTCATGTAACTTAAATTTTCTCATTTAGAAACGTGGTTAATAGCACTATTTGATAGAATTCCGAATATACATGCTGTAGACGTATTAATTATTATTATATTCTAGATTAATGATTTCTTTGAACTATTATTTTTCAACAGTAATGTCAGTATTTTTTATTACAGCATTCTTTTTTAGACATTAATGTTTTGCCTGACAACCAGCATTGTGTATAACAATTTTTTAAGACATTGCAGCATCTTGACTGCTTAAATGATTAATTCACCTACGAAATTGTGGTGTTATGGGTTTCTTAGTTTTTGATATGAGTGTAATAACTTTATGAAATGTTCAAAGGCAGAACTTTTTCTCATATGAGTGTTTAAGGTGCAAATTGACGAAATAAAATGAGAGAATCCCTTTTCTTGCAATCTAGTATCCTAATTCGTGTGTATTACTTGAATAGAAGTTAGGTGCACTTATTTGCCATTGATATATATTATTTCTGTAGTCCTGTCAAAGCCTATTTCTCACTGCAGTATAAAATCTTTGGAGAAATCAGCGTATGGTAAGATTGGTTCTTCATTGCTTCCATAAATATTTATATATAATCTAAATGTCTTGCAATTTACAGAGATTATGTTTTATTCTTCATATTCTGAAAAATACAATACCCGAAAAACTTTGGAATGTATTTTCTTGAAGAAATATTGTCCATTTCTAATATCGTTATATTTTGACTTTTTCTCTAATTTCACTTGACAAATCGCATTAACTAAATATAATTTCGTAACATGTTTGAAACCGTTTAATACATCCATCATTTCATTCGCAGTGGGTATCGTAAATATTGGTCTCAGAACTAAAAGAATAAGAACTCCGAGATCCAAATAAATTCTAACATTATCTTTAATGAGAAAAACCGAATTAATCACTATATGATGTCATGTTGTTACGATTTCTTGTTTTAGTGTTGAAGACTTGCTAACATAATTAAAGGGTGTCAATTGAATGAAGGTAATGATTAGAGTGGACACCTAATCAATCAGCTTCACTTCTCTACGTTGAGTATACATTGTTTCCTATATAAAAATTCTTAAAAATCTGATGCTCGCAAAAAAGAAAAAGCAGAAATAGATCAATTCATTATAAATTATTCTTTCATGATGTAATTATTTCAAACACAACATTTATGGTTTGTGCTTCTGTCTCAGCAAATATGTATAATTCACCATCAAAGTCATTACCAGAAATAATAATAGCGATTTTATTGACAACAAATGCAATTATGGCATGTGTATGAATTTGCACTGGTTGAAATATATTGTGTATTATGAAATGAACATTTCAAAGCTTCATAGACCATGATAGGAATTATATTGGAAGCTGAAATTAATTGTGGTAATTTCGAAATGGAAAAAAATGTAAATTTTATAACTCATCATTGGAGAATTTTTGCAACTTCATACAAACTAACGAATTTCTGTTTCATGACTAAGATTTAATTTTGTCAATAGTTAAAGAAACATTTATGTTATTTCATTTACACTTTGCAAGTAGGGTTCCTCTAATAAGATCCAGTCATAAATATAATGAAAATTCCAATCCCGGGTTTGTTTACAAGATCCCCGGAATATTTAATTACACTTATAGTTATATATCTCTTTTCTATTCTCAAAGAGTCCTGTGTCATGTTTCTTGTCAAAAGTATGAATGTGCTAGACTTATACTACTTTCAAAAAATTAATTTAGCCATTCTCTTCTCTTTTCTTTACCAAACATGAATTTTGGTCCTTAATTTTTATTGCTGTCATTTTATTGATGTCATTTTCAAAACATTCGATATTGAATCCATTTTCGTTATTAGAAAACGTTGGTTTCTTGGTAGCAACATGAATGAAATATTAAACAATTATAAATGACAATAAATATGTTTTAGTTATATGTTTTATTAAATGAAAATTTTTGATTATCAAATTATTTTTCAAACTACTTCAGAAATTAGCTGGAATTTCCATTAAGCGATTATGTTTTCTCTAAAATATATTATCTCCATTTTCATTTGATATAAATATGATTTAAATTTTATTAAATTTAAAATAAAACACTGGAAATTTAAATGGCAATTAAAAGGCTAAGTAGACAAGATACCTACCTTAGGATGCCGGATGGGTTTTGGTTTTTAGTTGAAAGAAATAAAAATCCAAAATAATCGGTTTTTCGAAAAAAATAATGCTTAACAACAAATATTACCGGAACGTCGTAATTCATATTATTTTAACCTCTTCTGTGTCCTAAAAGTTGAATCAAATGATTAAATTAATAAATTATTCAAGGCAAAGAAATAACCTCTAATACGAAGAACATAAAAAAAGCAAAATCGAAAACAGCTCAACTATTTGATGCATTATTTAGTATTCCTATAACCTCAATTGAGGCAGAAAGTTTTCTAAGCCAACTTTTTTGTGACCCAGACAAAGTCTTGACTCTCTTTGTTATTTTTTCTTTTTCTAAAAAGCTGGAATCGTAAAATACTATGAAATCGGAATTCCTAGTTCCGAACTAAGTTCTAAAATTGTACTTAAATTTTGTGCGAGGATCTAATCGATGTTTTTTCGTAATTTTAAATAACAATAGTCTATTTTGGAAGTATATCTGTATTATGAATACCACCTATAGTTATCGAGCCGCCATTGGAATCCTGATAATATATATCTACCGATCATGAGTCAAATTTTGGGCATTTTTAAAAAGAAATTCTTGTAAATCAAAAAAGCTATTAGTAAATCGTTGTTTAATAAATAAAAAGGATTGATCGAACTTGATTTATGAAATTTTGGTTAAATCTTTTTAAATTTTACTGTGCAAATTTATTTTTTTAAATTTTCTTATTTATTGACAGAAAATAATCGAAACCGACAATGAATTTTTAATATCAATTTTACAATGTTTTGTATTTTTTTTAGATTTTTCAATGAATATTTAAAGATATTTTTTCTTTTATTATTACTAAATCTGAAATCAAAACATAACACTAGTTCTGTGACATTATTTACATCTACTGTCGACAGATATCGACGTCAGAATTCACCAAGTTGCATCAAATCACACACAATATCAAGATAAATATACACACTCATTTACACACTCATTAGCACGCACACTGACAAATACACATTCACACTGTGATCGTTTTTGTAAAAATCAAACAATTTCAAGCCAGGAACGTTTTATTACACCAGATGTCAACCAATCAAATTGTATTTACCAAAAATGAAAGTTTTCTTCAATTTGATTGGCTGTTGAAAGTATCAATAGTTTTTGAAAGTCAAAAGGAGTGTGAATATATATGTGTAAGGAAGCTAATCAATTTTTCAAAATTGAATTGGATAGTTTGATATTTGGAATGATTGATGGAACCGTGGAGGAAGTGTCAAAAGATAACGACCGAGAAACTAATTCTTGTGGGCTGGTTAGAGCTAAAAAACATTAACAATAATAAATTTTAAATTAATAATTGATGAAATTAATTAAAATGATTAAGTTTTAATTACCTTGAACAGTAAATTTCCCGCTGGTATTGTTAGGCGATGTTGAGGATTTGTTTCTTATTTTCCCGTTGTCATCGTTTAAAACATGATTTAATTGAAATTTTGAATCCGACTTATTATTCATATTTTTATGACAATCACTGTTGATTTTGTTTTTTCTAACACATTCACTAATGGCACTTGGAACCGAGTTTCGATTAGATGAGATTTTTGTATTTGATTCGGTGGGTGGAAATTCCTGATTTGATATTGAGAAAATAGGAGGTTGAGAGGTTAAAATGGATGCCGAAGCTTGACTTTGCTGTACACCTGGTGATGTTGATTGGAAAGACCTGCGATTCGATGTCGGTGCAATATTGGATTTGGTTGTGCTAATACTAATCCAATCTATTGCTAATGATTTATTTGAGTTCGGTTTTCCTTTATTAGCCTCCTTGATTTTATGAGGTCTTTTAGTGTTAGTGGATTTTTTACGTGATACTCTTGGCTTACTATCTCGATAATCTAGTTCATTTGTAGATCCATTAACTAAATCCGAACTAAGTACTGCTGGCATTAAGGCAGGAGGTTTATTTGAAAGATCCTTAGGATCATCATAATTATCTGAAGAATTGTTTTGAAGATATGATGACATTCTATCAAAATCTGTGGATATGATTAATTTATCACAATCTCCAGTTTTTAAATCAATTTCTTTCTCAAGAATTGGTGCTGGAGTGTCATTAGTTTCGGATAAGTCAGAGTATCCAGGACTGTGACTATTTTCTTCGTCGGTTTTGTACTTCTCACTTGATATACCGAACTCGTCGGAATTTAATTTCCCCGGATATAGATCATTTGATATATGTTTCGGTTGGATTGGGTTCAAAGCAAATTTTTTGAAACGATTAGATTCATGAAAATTGTGTCGAATTTTCTTTTCCGGTTTCCTTCGTTTCCTTTTTAAAGAACTATTTTTAAGACTTTCAATTTTATGAATCAAACTTTCATCAATGTTAGCTCCACAATCTGATTTTGAGACAGGACTGGGTAAGATCTGACGTTGGTGAGATACGTGGATATTGGAGACACCAGGTAAGCTAGGAACAATGATTGATTGAGACGGTGCATATGGAGCTGCGTTTATCCCTAAATGGCTTGTACTGACAGTTGCAGATAAGTGAGATGATTTGGGTTTTGGTTGGATTGGCTTTAAACTAACGAGGGTTGATAATCCAGTTGTGGGTGTTAAATTTGTTGTCATGGAGGGACGTCTAGTGGATATTTGACCATTATGATAATTGTTGTTTACTGAAGTATTAATTGACTGTCCAGTTATACTAGTCGTACTTGTAAGAGTTAAGGAACTTGAAATTACAGCTGAGGTTGCGGGGAGTATTGGAGTGACAGGAGATATACTAGAAGATCGAATATGACGAGAAGACTGATTAGGGGATGTGACATTCAAATTAGATGAGATTGAATAAACTCTGTTAATATTATTATTGGTACTTGTTTGATTGACTGAAACTTTTAATGGAACTAAAGGACGCTTTTTTATGATTACAGGGCTGGAAGACGGTATTTGAAATGACTCTGTTATTCCATTAGAATGAGAAATTGATTTTGATGACTTAAATTTACGATTTTGTGAAGAATGAATTAAAGACGTTATGGGATTTTGAATTGGTTTCGGACGAATTAAGGTCGGACAGGCAATCGTTGAATTAGTAAAATGATTTGTCGTATTTATTAATTCTACCGGTATCGAAACGGTTGGTGCTGTTACAGTTCGAATGTTTGAAGAAGAATGGGAAATAGCGGTGGTTAATGGAGATAAATCACATGTTGAAGTTCTTACGACAGAAGATGTTGATTTATTAGACAAGGGAATAGAATTGAAGGATGTCGTGATATTTTTATCATCACAGTTCAATGAAGAGGCTTCCATGGTTGAGCTTTGTGGATTCGGAGATAAAAAATCTGAATGAACAAGTAAGTTCTCTGACACTTTTGGCAAGTTAATTGAAAGCTCCTGGAATTGAGACTCTGTGTTTTCTAATTTAATTATATTTTTTATGTCCTTCATCTTATCGAGCTTTTCATTTTCGTTGATATTCAACTCATATTTTATTTCATCATTAACTTTTGTAAGATTCTGGTTTTTGTCTATTTCGGTATCTGAATGGAATTCAAATTCATTAATTTTTATCTTACCTTCTTTGCTTATAACACCATTTAACTTACAATTGCTATTTTTTATAGCTAAATTATCCATATTATGTGAAATATTGTTATTATTATTAATTATTTCTTTTTCTTTAGTAGTTGGTTCTTCTTTAATAAAACTATTTATTTCTATGTTTTCAAAATATTTTTTACCAGTATCATTCGTATCATTAAGGAAAGACTCGTCATTAACCAAACTATCATGGCACCTTTGAATATGATATTTGTAGGCCGTCGTATCAACAAAACGTTTGAAGCAATTTTCTATGCTACATGGAATTAAATTTCTTTCATTGTCTTCGATAGAATTGGAATTAAAATCACACAGTGCTGCCTTATTTAATTTTGTGATAGATCTAGTTACAGATCTTGTTTTACTATTTGTGGAAAATTTAGAATATGAATTTTTATCAGTGTCAGAATCCCCACTGCCACTGGCAGTTGCCGATTGGTTTGCGGAATCAAAATAGTTAATTAGATTATTATTTTGCCTAGTGGATAATTTCTTCACCATACCATCTCCGTTAGAGGAGTTCAATGATTCACTTAATCGACGACTGTGACGAATGTTCTTCGACCGTAGACTGAAATGATTTCCTGCATTTCCGACTTGGCGTTTTTTACCTCGAGTTGAACGATTTGATGGACGTCCTTCAAACTTCCCGACATTGTCTTGCGAACTATATAAAAAAAATAATAATATGTAAATAAATAATAAAATAGTAATAGTACTATAGTAATGTAAGGAATACATGTTTCACATTCCATTTATATATAAGAATAGTTTTGAAGTGTCCTTATAAAAAAGAACAACCTTAATTTTGTGTGCTTCTGCGACAACGGCGAAAAAGTTAAATACTTTTATTACAACAGAAAAGTTGTCGACTCAGATAAATGTTTCTATTTATATATTAAAGTTATAAAATTATGCATTTCATTATATATTATAACCGACCTTTACAAGAAAAATTATACATGACAGATGAAACCTAATTATAATTATCAAATCATTGAAACTATTTATTTAAATTTTCTATGAAAGGACATTAAAATTAAAATTTTGTTTATTATTTACAAAATTGCTCTTTAATTTAGAAAATGTAAAATTACAATTTTTATTTACACTAAACCTTGTTTTCATTTTGAATAGGAAATTTAATGGATTTTGTTTCAATTATCCAGACGAAATTTTTCCTAGTATAATTAAGTTATAAGTAGAAATTGTCAGCAGTTGAAAGACAATTAAATGGTAAATTTTAATAATTGATATTATTAATACAATAATATTAATTATAATTAAATTAACAGTATTCAATTGACAGGGGACTGCAAATCTTTTTGTTAAAACTGACATTTGATATTTTTACTCCAATAATTAAAATATTAATTTATTCATAACTATGAAAAATTAAGCATTTACATTTGTTGGTAATATAATATTATGCGGTATTATATATAAAAATATTATCTAAGTTAACTAAAAAATACTTTGTTGCATTATATTTGGTAATAAATATTCAATTTATGAAAAAGATTATTCATATCCGTTTCCGATAGCAAAACCACTGAATTATTTATATCCAGAAAATCTTAACACCAAAATCTTTTTTTACTCGCGATTTTTACACAGATTTGAAAGACTTATTTTTATAAAAAATCTATTTGATCTAACACGATTTAAAAGTCACTATCTAATATTTGGGAAATTTATGGTGAATTCTTTAATAAAAATTGATCCAAACATGGAACATTCCATAAATTTGAACAAGATATGAAGATTCGTTTGGCTGGGTATTAGAACTCGAATCAAAACTTAAAAAACCAAAAGTTCAACTGTCTATAATATATTTTTAATTAAAAAGACGACAGCACAAGACCTTTCGGAAAGTAGGTCAGCAGTTCAAAGCAATATTACGGGGCCAAAGTTTCCATTAAAGAGTTGACGAATGTAGATATCTCTAGTGATGATAGTGATTTTACTCCAGTTCTTCGAAAACAATTGCGATTATTATGGAGTACCGACGAATAATTCTCTAACTGTAGTTCCATTCTAAAGTTAATGAATAAAGATTGAATTAACTATGACAAATGCTTTATTTTATTAACAATCATACGTATCAGCCGAAACTACCACAGTGCAATAGGTTTTGCACTGCAAAATGTCAATTTTATCTTGCAGTCAGATGATATTATGCAATTATGTCAAACTCATTACAATAATATTGATTCATAGTCAATTTTTTAATAAATATTTAATAAATGCCAATTAAAAAGAAATCAGAGGTGAAAATCAAAAGAAGTTCTGATAATATCATTACAATAACTAAATAATATTTCTGTTTTTAATTTTAAGTTTGCTATTCTCAATTTTGGATAAAGATAAAATATATATATCATGCGCATGCATATCATAACTTTTAAAATTTGAGACCGGATTTATCTTACGCATAATTTTTCCATTGACGCCACATACAGTAAACCTTAGCTTTCAATTAAGTGCAGGTTTAGGGACCTTCAAAAAACATGACTGGAGTCAAATGTTTCTGTAGTATGGCAGCACTCAACGTGTTAATCTTGCCTTTATAGTTAAATTTGATGCTTCAATTTTCAAAACTTTAGTATAGTCATCTGTTTCACTGATATTATTATTATTATTATTATTATTATTATGATTATGATTATGATTATTATTATTATTATTATTTCATGTTTAATCTTTCTGCTAGAAAGACAATATTTTTTGTAATAGTATTCTTATACAATTTACTAAATAAGTCGAATTAAGGAAACTAATACACGCACGTTAATTATCTATCAAAAGAATTATTTTTGAGCTGCCATTGCATGAAACATGAATTAAATTAAGAGATTAACATTTAGTGGTAAATAATTTGAATGGCAAAGTGCTTTTATATTCAGATTTACAACAATGTTATTTATTATTATTACCAATAATTTCCAATAAATTAGTATTGGTTTTAGACTAATACCTGTTATTCTGTACTACCTCTTTCTTTGGTTAGTTAAGTACCTATTGTGAACTCTGATTTTTAACTACGTTAAAATGAGCTATTTTCAGTGTTTGAAATTCACCCACAATTTGTTTGATTTTTGATAAATATCCAAAATTCAAAGTTCTTAACAGCTATTATTATTTCTCCCAACATATTTCGCACATGCAACAAGTTTCCTTTTAGCCAGTCACTGTGATTACTATGAAATACAATGGGTCCCACAATTTTATATTTCGAAAATCCGCAATTTAAAACATCATCAAGCAGCTTATTTACTATTAATTCAAAACTTGTTTCACAAATGTGTCTTCATTAATAAGACCGATATTATTGAAATACTCCCATAGAATATTGGCTTTGCCCGTTAGTAATAAATAAAATAATATTATCAGAATTAAATTACTCACTTCTAAACAATTTTTAATATAATACTGTAATTTTTCAGTTTTCATAATGTTCCTCTCAATAAATTTTTCTGATATAGAAATTTGGAATATCCTTAGACTACAGGAGTAAAAATAAAATTTAAAATCAACTATCTTTGCTGTTTTTTTGTATTTGCATTAATAGGTTTGCTTTAACCGTAATTACCAGTTATAAGATCTTTCTTTCATTTTTAAATAATATTTAAATTTAATTTAGATTTAATATAATATTTAAAATTAAAACAACCTATAAATTATTTCATTAACATATTTTTTTATAATCATTACTAAACATTTTACCGAATGTTTTTTTTATTCAAAATAGTTTCAGTGAACTTGTGTAAAAAATCATATTAATTTAATGATTTAATTTACAAATAATATAGATTTAATAACAATAACTGTGCTATTTATCTAACGGGATTTCTTTTTGATATCTCTCTTCATATAAATCGGCTTAACGTTGGATACCAGACAGTCTTTGACCGATCTTGCAGATATCAGGTCGAATGTTTCATCTATTTATTCATTCAGACTGTTAATCATGAAATTTTAAATTATATGATTACCAATTACAAAGCATTCTCGTTTTTATTCATACTCTTACAGAAGTAAACTCTGACAATTCACTTATCTTTTTAAATTGTCGCTCATAAGCCTGTCGTTAAACATTTATATAGATGTACTAATTCATCATATTTTCGTCATGTATTGGCCTATACCAGTGTTGTCCAAACTTTTTTGAGCCACGGCACACTTGGCTGAATTAAAAATTTTCGCGGCACACCTACATTTTTTTTTGCTTTATTTGCAATTTTTTATTGCACTTTTACTAATCTTTTAATAAGAAATGAAAAACTTATAAACTAAAAAATATTATTTGATATTTAAGATTCTAACTAAACATAATTAAGCTGCTTACGTATTTTAGTTAGTCAATATTTCTAGTAAGAAATATAAATATGATTGTAAACAAATAAATTTCGCACTTAATTGACTGATTAACATTTAAATTTGAAATAACTGTTAAAATATCCACAATTCAGTTTCCTTTTATTAAGTTGTTTTGAAAAACGGTTTTTTGACTTTTAAAAAAATTTCACGGCACACACTTTGGACAACACTGGCCTATACTGTAAAAAGCAATATCCAAGATATTCTTTAATAATAATTTTTGATCTAAAATTTTTAATATTTTATATTTAACCTCTTTCGTTAATAACTTATATAATAAATTTTTAGTATTTTTTTCTATTTTTTGGTTTAACAATATATCAATATTAAATTACCGTTTTAATTTTATGTTTTAATTTTTTTATTAAATATTGTAAGTGGTTTTGAATTAGATAATATCATATCATAATAAAAATATGAAACATAGAAGTGTGACAGAATAAAAGAAAAATAAATACCAATGAGCAACATGTTGCTGCAAGGTTAACAGTTAATTCCCATCGGGCTTACAATTAAATGTTTTTTAAATTTTTAAGTGCTGCAATGGGTTTTTTCGAGACGTTTCTTAGTTAAATTAGTCCTAACGATATTAATTTCTTAAAATTGTGATTCTCGAAAATATGTTGTATAGGAAATACTTATTCGTTTATAATAGGAATTATTTAAATTTAAAAACAAATGATTCTTATAAAAGACATTTGAGATTAGCTATTTCAAATGATATAAAAATGAAAACACTGAAATTTAAAAAAAATTGACAAATTTTCATATAATAATAAAATAAATAATTTTGGATAATTGATGGAAATAAAAATTCTTTTTGATAATTTAACTTGAGTTTATATATACTTATAAATTTTATTTTGCTCATATTTGTTATTTATTTTCATTAAATTCTGTTCAGTTAAAGAATTCAATGAAAATTTTTTTATATCATTATTTATTACTTCCATAATTTGCCAATATTGTTGAGGAAATATTACAGCAATTGGTTCCAGAAAAAGTTTATGAAAAGTAAACTGATTTTTGAATATGAGAAAATTACCATTTTGAACTTTATTATATCCCAAGAACAGTTAGAACAGCATTTTAAAGTCAATAATTAAGAAAGATCGAAGCAATAATAATAATTAAAATTTGTAATAATTCACCCTGCACAAATCCCCATAATAATTGCTATCCCAACTTATTAGCGAGAAAAAAAACAATACATTAAATGAATAAAACCAAATAAAGATAAATTAAAAAAAAATTGCAATTGTATATAACTTATCCAGTTCTGATAAATATGAAAAATCTTAATGATTCAACACGACAACATAAAACCACATTCAGTAAAATAGACTTAGAAGGGATAAACAATTCACCATATCTCTTGGATATTATCTTTCAGATTACCATCGTGTCGACCAAAATATTTTATTTCTTTAAATATCCTTTACATAATGATTAAATGACTTTTTCCTTAAACATCTATCACAAATACTTTACTTAAAAACACTAATGTCATGGACTGTAAGTGATATTTAATAGTGTAAAATATATATTAAATACAGCAAGATATTTCAAAATCCTTTTGAATACGACTTTAACTGGTGTGATCATTGTACTTATGCATGTAACTTAAACTAATAATTTTTATATGTCTAATGTTTACAGTTTGTAATCAGAGAAAGGTTGCCAAAATTGTACCGACTCTGACCGGAATAAAAATAATTTTAATGTGATGAAAAAACGGATAATAAAATGATTATGTTACTAATTTCTATTAAGAATAAGTTTCAAAATGAGGAAGTAACATGATAATTAAATCTGAAACTTGGAATCAAAAGAATTGTCTTAAAAATGTTTATCTTATAAAAAAACTATGAAAATCTAAAAATAAAATAAAGCCTCTAAATTTGTTCATTCTAAATATGATCATTTGAGCATTTCTTGTCTTCCAGATGATTAATAAATAATTTTAACGAAATAATTTAAGGTCGTAACTATTATTGAAAAAAAATTTAATTTATATAATAGGCTGTATAATTCTCATAGAAAATTTCGAGTCACAGAAAAGTATATCAATAGCTCTATTTACTAACAATTATTGCAAACAATTTCCCTGGTAAAAACAATAGACTAAATGAATTCATTTAACTTATGTATTTATATCCATTAGGTTTTTTTATTATTTTTGCTTGTAAATCATTTGTTCAGAATATCTCACAAAGTTTTCAAACAATATCAATCATGAAACAAATATCGTTTTTCAATAATAATCGCGTTTTACTACAATTGCTATATTTATTATTATTATTATTACTATTATTATTATTATTATTATTATTATTATTATTATTATTATTATTATTATTATTATTATTATTATTATTATTATTATTATTATTATTATTATTATTATTATTATTATTATTATTATTATTATTATTATTATTATTATTATATTATTAATAATCAAAGAAGGCAAAGTTTTAATATTTTAAAATTGCCAACTAAGTATATTAAAATATAACATTGCTATATATTTCGACCGTTAAACAGTCTTCTTCAGGCTAGAAATCGTATTAATAAAAACTAAATAAAAATAAGAATATTCAAACAACTTCACAAATAATAATCGTAATCAAATTGTATCAAATTAAAAAAATTTCTAATAAAAAATTTTTTCTTTTTGAAAATAAAAAACATTTTTTTAATCATATAAAAAATATTTTAATTCTTAATAAACGCACAAAATTATTAACATTCTCTCACAAAAATTTTTTTAAATTAATATAAAAAATAAATAAAATTTAAATTTAAAAATTAAAAATTGTTTTCCTACAAAAAAGTTTAACAAACAATGACACCATCCCAAATAATAAATATACAAGTTAAATTATTTAAATACATTCCAAATTCCTGTAGGCTGGATTATTTTGAATATTAATTAATCTTTTTTTTATTTTCAAAATGAAGAAAAATTTTTTTAAAATATTTTTAGTTTGATTCAATTTGATTACGATTATTATTTTTGAATTTGTTTGAATATTCTTATTTTTATTTCGACTGTTAAACGGTCGAAATATATAGCAATGTTATATTTTAATATACTTGGCGATTTTCAATTATTATTATTTCTTTTTATCATATAATTTTAAAAATTAATTCAGTAAAAATTTTTGAAATAAATATATAAGTATTTAACTAAATTTCGAAAAAAATTCAATCTAGAAATAAATTTTCCTGACAGAAAATAAGTGGCTATTGAGGGAGTCCAATCATTTATTGCTAATTATTTTAATAAAATTTCTTTTTCCATCTATGCATTATTAAAAAAAAATTATTCAACGTAAATCGCTGACGAGTAGGAAGTTGCCATGGTGACACTAAGTTGGGAAATAATATTAATATTTTAATTAAATCGAACGTCTTGGAAAAGAATTTGATATATTTAGTGAAAATTTAAGCCAAACTAACGATGTCAAAAGTTGAATTGAATTATTCGAGCTGAGGATGAAATTATTTCACACAGCAACAACTAATGGAGTATTGACATTTAGAAAGAATCAACCCCGCTAGATATGTATAGATCAAATGAGGAGACTCTGAAGAAAACAATAAATTAGCATTAATATTTACAGAAAAATGAAGTCCGACAAATACAATTGTCTGCTGGTGTAACCAAATCGAATTTTTAGCATATATTTAATTTTACTATTAATGTTGATTGGTCAATAGGCGATTGAATAGAGACAAATGTCACAAGGTTTTAATAGAATTATTCTAGTTGGCAAGTTAATTTTTGTAATTTAACAACATTTACATCATGCCAAACAAGTAATAATTTTTGTCATTTCAATCTTATTCAACTGGAATCGGAGGAATAATAATAATAATAATAATAATAATAATAATAATAATAATAATAATAATAATAATAATAATAATAATAATAATAACAATAATAATATTTAAATAAATGTTTTTACAAGCTGATTTTGAATAAGTAAAAGAAGTAAGTTATTCTACATGGAATTTGAAAAATAGTCAAACTAGATTATATAGTAAATAATATTAATTTTGAAAGAAATTGTAAGCAAAATGTACAATATATATATAAATATATGAACATTTAACTAAATTTCGAAAAGAAATTATATATATATATATATATATATATATATATATATATATATATATATATATATATATATATATATATATATATATATATACTTACAGTGACGGTGTGAATTCATATTTCGTACTGTCCATTAATGTTCCCACGTAAGTTCGCCCTCTCCATGTAACATTTATCACCAATAATCCTTTACATATAAAAGAAATAATTCAAAATTATAATGAATTTAATCCTTACCCGAAGCCGTTTCTAACCATACAATTCCTTGAAGTTCAATCGAAGTACCCGGTTCGCAAGGTCCCAGGTATTCTGGTTCTGTCATAGAAGAAAAGTTTGAGGTGTTAACACCTATTTCTTTCCCCAACTGCAATAAAAATAAATATAAATTTTCTTAAATTTAATTATAATTTTAATAGACTTTCTCTTATAAATTTTTTAGTAATTTATAAATTTAAAATAATTTTTCAGAAAATTGTTTAGATTTTGTTAGACATATTGGTAACATTTATTAATTTGAATTTTGTTTGATAAAAATTGAATAGACAGCACACAATGTTTGGTTATATTTAACTAATCTTTTATATTTATTTCTATCAAAAAGATAACATATTGATAAAATGTTTTTGTCTCATATAATAGGTTTTAAAAACATTCATTTAAAAATTACTAGCCTCAAAACTGAAAAAATCCATTTTAGCCATATAAAGCATATTTTTAATATTTCATTTCCTTATTATATTCATTACTAATTTGATTGTAATTGATTAAAACGAAAAAAATAACATTTTACGAACTGGACAAAAAAAACATATTTAACGAATTGAAAAGTGAAAAGTATAACTCAATTTATAAAATAGATTATGAATTTAGAGCAGCTCAATGGTAGATATATTAGTAAATGCAAAAAGTACTGCCAATAAAAGAACAGTTGCAATAATTAATAAACTAATGTAGCAGAAGTGCTTCAAAGAATTTCATAAAACATAGAGGCATTGAGAAATATGAACGTGAAAAATTAAGTGCCAATATTAGTTATTTTTACTATTTTGGGTAATACTTTCCACAATAAAAATAATTATTGAAGGCAAACTCATTTTTAATTATTATTATTATTTCATCAAAAATTATTTAAAAGTTAATTTTTAAACTATATGCGTTTTAAACTATACACAATTAAATTCTGGTTGATAATTTACAGATTTCTATATAAATCCAATTTCTATTTGCTAATTTGTTTATTTACATTGATTAATAAAGCGTATTTTATTTAGTTTAATTCTCACGTAAATAACATAATTAGCAAATTAAATATTAATTTACAAGCATCAAAAGTTTTGAATTCTCTTTTATTTTTAAATTTTATTTAATTAAATTTCTCGCTAATTTTCGCATTATATATCTGAATTTGTTGAATGAAATATTGTTTATCTATTTGTATCATGTTTATAATATAAATGACAATTACTACCGCCAAGTAAAAAGACATGAAAAGTCTGTATAATTATATGTCCGATGTGTATAATTTGATTATTCAAGCAAGGAAGGAGAGATAATTTAATTAGGTAATAATAAAATTAAATATTTCATCATTAATATGCATGATAAACAAACATGAGAAAAAAATACGAAAAATAACTGTTGATAAATGTTTTAATATTTTGGTTCATGTGGGCATAAAGATAAATTAAAATTGCAAATTAGATTACATTAACTAATAGTAAAGGATATTAAATAAGGATTTAACTGAGAAGTACTCATTATCAGAAATATACTACTTACATTTATGCCAGATTGAAATTTAAAATAAAGAAATTATCCGATCTACACTAAACTCAGTGGCTGAAGACAAAGATTTAATTTCAATTCTAAATGGCGTTAATAATGATAACCATTCAAAATTACTCTTGAAAAATTTCATTTTAACTTTCTAAAAAAAACATAGTTTAATTAAACTTTAATTAATATTAACAATTTGTTATATAAGTTGGTAAAAATAACGAAGGGACACTAAACTACCTTATGTCACTTTTCCATGAAGTCTTTGTTGAACTATATATGATTTCTTAATAAATGGTTTTTCATAGTAAATATCATTGGTTAAACATAACTTTTTCAGTCAAGTAATGCGTAAAAGATTTGAATAATATATTTTGTAATATAAAAGTGATCGGTTCGTAATGTATTTTAAATGCCCGCATGTTTTCAAAATTATTCCAATAATATTATACTAGAGCCGCGAGACCTGAAAGCTACTGGTATAAGTTATTTTTATATGTATATACATATAGTTTCAGTTGATTTGAAAAATATTCTTTTTATTAATTCACATTTGACAACGACAATAAAAAAATTTCCAATTTGATGTTGACAATCTTGAAATTAATTACCCATAAATATTCAGATTATCATTTGCTCAAACAACTCAAAACTTAATTGTTGTCAATAAATTTTTCATTTCAATTTCTTTCAGCAACTCATTCAATTCAAACAAAATAAACTAAGAATTATTAATGACGTTAATTAACCAGCCAAATGAAATGAAATAAAATATTTATCCGTAAAAATATTCGCGCTTTCATTTTTTGCATTGGATCGAATTTTACACAAGACTCTTTTTTAAGGAATGATGATTAAATTTGATTTTTCTTTCTTATTGTAATGTCGACTAGGCAATATCAAGGAGGAAAAAAATAGATAACTAATAATGATATTCCTAACATTTCATTTTACATCATTTTAAACCAATAATATATTTTTATTTTAAATAAAACAATTTATTTTTCTGAAATATATATTTCCGTTTGGTTTGAAATTTATAACTTATTACAATAACAGTTTTAAAAAGTTAATTTGAAAAAAAAACAATAAGCACTTAAAGTGTAATGAGTGAAAAATTCAAAAAATATAAGCGATTGGTATGATCAATTTGATTGGTTGGTTTAATTCTTGAATAATGAAATTTTTTCCAGAATAAATTTTCAATATATTTTAATGCCTCGCAGAGATTTATAGATACAGTTCTTGTTGATTTATTTAACACAACTGGATTATTAATAGAAAAAATACATACAAATACAAACATGCAAAAATTTGCATACTAACAAATAAAATTAGCATGCACCTATTTTATAAAAAAAAATCACACTAGATTTTTAAAGAAAAAAAAATGAATTGGATATAGGGTTTGTTTGTTATATCATACATTAACAAATCCAACTGCTAATTGATTAGAGAAATACTATTTTCCCCATTAAATTATAATATCGGCTTTGGTCACAAAACTAATATTTGATTTCCACAGGGAATGATGTTTTGTCGTATTCCAGTAAATTGAAATGGTATAAAACAACCGAATTTCTTTTCCATTGTAATTTTATTTATATTTAATGTAATTAATTTTATATTATTCTTTTTTTTCTTTTTAAATGTTTTTTATTGATTAATTTTACATTTGCTCTATACAGTTATTTATTTGCATACTAAAAGCATTAATTGCATTCATAATAAAAAATAAAATTAAGTCTTGTAAATTAATGAAATATATATTTACCAAAAAGTAAAAAACAAACGGACATGGATTATTGTAACATAAAATTGTAACAATTTAAAAAAATCCGATAAATGTAATTAACAATTTCTAGATTTTAAATGTTTTTGTATTTTGTTTGATTGTAAACATCTATTTAGTTTTTGAAAGTTAAATTGAACAAATGTGAATATAACAATGTATTTATATGTAAAAACATTTTGTTCCGATTTCATCTGTTTTTTTCCATTTAGAATTTCATTCATATTCATTTAGTTTTTGGCTATAGGATTGAAAATTTTCCGTCTAATCGAAATCTAAATCAAGATAAATGAAACTTTAAATGTGCTTATTTTTCTTATAATTTAGTTCTAATTGTTTTCATGACATATAAGAGATGTATTTGTTTAGAATTATATTTCAGTCAGCAAATAAGTTTCGATTGAACTTCATTTTAACTTTAACTTTTTAGTTTTCTGTAAAATAATAACAATTTATTACTTTTACAATATAACAAGTGATGAAAATACATAAATTGTGCATTGTTATTTATTACACATTCTATCCTTTATGTGAATAACCTTTCAAACACCTTTTTTAAAGTCACACTACATTCGACGAATTGCCTTGGTAATTTTATTGTTTTATTACATTAAAAAAATTCTTTCGAAGTCCTTTTTTATTCTATTTCAGCCCGAACTGTCTGATGGCCAAAGAAACAACTGTATATTCAAAATTTTTAGTATCTTCACAATAAATTTGTTAGTGTGCGGTCTTGCATTATTATTATGTTAGCTAAAATTGAATCCTAAATTTTCAATGAGCTCTGGTATGATATTTTTCATTAATAATTTGCACAATAAACCTTTATTCATTCTCTGAAATTAATAAAATACAATCCGTATTCTTTTATGTGGTTTATTTTGCATAAAATATCTAAAAAAATAAACTGCATAAAACATTTTCCAAAAAATTTTGCAACTTCCTATATCGACCACACCAACTTCACCACACAAATTCTAGTTAATTAATTGAGAAATCTAAAAAAAAGTAAAAACAACAAAGTAAGCAAGGAAAAATAAATAAATTATTTAGCCATTTGAGAAAATATTAACGTTGAAGCTGAAGAATGAAATAAAAATATATTGAATTGAAAGTGGAATAATTTAATTGAATTTAATTGAAAAGTAAAAAAACTGAAATGAAAATATAAATATTTTTTTAAATAAAGGTAAAATTAATGAAATGAAAAGTAAAATTATTGAATGAGAGTACAAAATAATTGATGAGTAAATAATTTATTTAATGTAAAATAAATTTATTAAATGAGATGTTAATAAAATATAAATTTGAAATAAAATTTTAATTTGTTGAGATGTATTTATTTTTATGTTTGAGCACTATATAAACGCCTGCTGTTGTTTTAAATTTAACTTTAACTATTCAAAATTTTATTTATATAAATCTTTAATAAAAAAAATCAATATAAATATGGTAATATTTGAAATGGAGCCGTATGTTAGCATAAGTCGGGGATAAAAGATGTTGAAAGTACTTCATCAAAAAATTCTGGAAAGAAAAAAGGTAGATTGAATTGGTGAAAGTTCGCATTATCAAAGACTGAAGAAGAACTCTTGAAAACATTGGATATAGGAAAGGAGTGGGATTATGATTTTATGAATCTAATTAAGAAAGTTAAAAATGTTTATTTTAAAACTAAGAATGTTAAGAGATGTTCAAAAAAACGCAAAGACGAGAGAAAAAAACTGTATATAAACCAAGTGAGAAGCATACATCCATTCAAGATAATTTAAACCTATAGGGTGTTCATCCAAAAATAAATTATAGATCTATTATTTCCCGATGGAGTAAAAAGACTATAAAATATTTTAAAAGAACTAGGTCACCAAGAAACCACATTTAAATAGTTATTTGGAAAAATAAAAAAGGAAAAAATATTGTGATACAAAAATCAGTTTAGGTGAACTTGAGCAATGATGTATCATTAATGTATTTATTCCGGAAGATGATAATGCTCCGTTTATTGTTAACTATAAAATTAACTACGATGACAAATTAGACAATAAAACAATGTAAACTACCAGCAGCAAAAAGAAATATTTCGATTGGTGACAGACATAAAAGTGGAAGCCCCGAAAAGGTAAAATTAGATTAAAAATATCAAGCAAAAATTGTTAAAGAAACTTTTTGCCTACTTATTTTATATATACATTTACTTTTCACAAATGATTAAATTTAATTCTCAATAAAATTTAATTTATCTTTCATTTATTATTTATGTTACCTATTATTTCTATATGTATATATATATATTCCTATTATATTCCTATTATATTCCTATTATATTCCTATTATATTCCTATTAAAAAGGACTTAATGTCTTAAGTATCACAAGTAATAAATCATCATGTTCATCACATCCAATGGATATATGTACCGCATGTTGACATATATACATATTCTTTACTGATTATCTAAAAAATGCTACTTGTCATATCCATGATGAAAAAATTGGCATCATCTTTTCTGATATCATCTAATGATTAGAAAGACTAAAAAGACAGAAGACTCACATAAATTTCTACGTTGCGGGTATGTCCGTCATAAACGCAGAGTAGTAATCTTGCCTATGACGAATGTATACTTCATATGTACTTAAGAGGTTATGACTAATAAAAAAAATATATTAATTATAAGTTATACTTTGATGTAGTGCGGGAATTCACTTTACAAGAACATGTTTTATTTTTTGTTATTTTTCATTTCTACTTTATTTAGGTTGGTACGTGATTATTTATAAAATGTATAACATTTTTGAATTTTGAGGCCGATATTTATTTTTAATGGTGCAATAGCAGTATTTCAGTCGTCAAACCTTGCTACGAAACATTGCCATTTCAGTAATTTGTAAAATAAATTATAAAGTATTTTTTATTCTTCTCATCTCTTATATGATAAAAATGAAAAAATAATTTTTATCAATAAATCATTCTTTAATTTCAACTTTGATTTTGGTTTTAAATTTCATTTACAAATTCCTCTAGGATAGATCATTTGTTTAAATATTAATTTTGAGTTGACAAAAAAAATTCACTATGGGATAAATGAATGGAAAATATCATTATTTATTAAATAGTTTACTATTGATTTAATGAAGAAATCCCTGTTAAAGATTAAAAACGAAAACAGTTGGAGGAGAAGAACTTTATTTCGTATTTAATTATTAATTTATATTGTATTTATACAATTTCAATCTTTTAAACATTATAACTCAAAATGAACTGAATATAATGCGAAATCTCATTTGTCAGAGAATGTCATTAATAACTTGATGAACCTTCAGAAGTTCAACACATTTTCATCATATAATAATTTAGAGCAGCGGTTCTCAAACCTTTTGGTGTTGTTATTCCTTGATAACATTTTCCAAGTTGCGGAAACCCCAGCAATAAAATTAATCAGGTTGCCCCTCCTTCACTGCATTTTTGCGGTTAAGTATTATGTTTGCTTCTGATTTACAAAAAACATCATACCCTAGATATTGGACACTTGATTCCTTGATATTCCCTGACTGCCTTGATATATTCACTGGCCGACATTAACAACAATTTTGAATTTTAGGGAAATTTAGAAGTTCCCAAATTCGCTTAAAATATCTTTCCAATAATGTTTTGAAATCTTTGCACGGACAAAATATTTATAAATCATATTTATAAATATAAAACCTTTTGATATCTAAGAACAAATTTCTTCCAGTTAAATTTTTTCTGTGCAAAATTACACTATACGTTTTAAGATGCGCTAGCCAGTGCACAGCATTTTAAAAAGAACATGGATTTTTCCAAATAGAAATATATTTGAAATTGTAGTAATTTATCATATTTATATTTTTTCAATTTTTGAAAACAAAACTAATGCAATTACTTTTTAAAATTGTATTTTGATGTAAATGTAAAATTTCAAGAATACCGTTTTATTTTTTAATACTTTAGACTTGATCACCTTCATAATCTTAAATTCAATTTAGAAATATTCAATGATTTTAAACGATAAATTTGAAATTATTACAGACTTTAAAATGATTTTAACATGTTATATTGAAAAGTTCTTGAAGTCATTTAAATTTCAGCACCAAGTGCAATCGCAATTGGCCCCTTATTTTTGAGAGGCCTTCAAATATTAAATACATTAGAAAAACATCTCCAATTGCAAAAAATTGTCACGAATTGAAAGAAAAAACAAATATGAAAATTCGAAATTCAAAACAGAGCTAGAAAAATTGCTTTTTTGTATAATTTTTTTAATTAAAATTAATAAAAATTAATGCAATAAAATTTAAAAAAATTTTCTTAGTATCTACACAGGGCCCTTAAAAGTTACAGCACGGCGCTCTATAAATTTATTTTGAAAAAAGTTAATTGTAACCTTTCACAGTTCAGTGAAAAATATTTTGGGGCTATTCAATTAGAATCCATTTTTATGAAATATATGAAATAATTCTAATAACTGACTTCCAAATGTAATCATAATACAAAGAAAATAGTGAAAAAGATGAAAATGTACTTCTTTAAAAAAAGCCATTGTTTCAAAACTCATAAAAAGGTAATAGAATAAATGGCAATGTAATAAGAGATTATGACAAAATTAAAATATCAAACAAAATTCATGTTCCTCCACAGAAATGTTTTTTATACTGTTCCACTTTTATTTTTTGTAATATTTAAGTTTTTACTTTGATTTTTTATTTATTTTTTACCATTCTGTAATAAAAAATTATTATTTTTATACATTATTAAATTAAAATATTTTAAATTTATTTTCTCTACAATAAACACACCAAAACACCAAACTGTTAAATACCATGAATATTAGGAAAATAACACGAGAGTGCTCTTATTCGCTTATACACTTATTCGCTAGACAAAATTTATGCTTTCAAAAACCTGTTTGGCAATTTTTTTACAAAGACGAGCCTTTGAAATTTCCTTCATAAAAATATAACCTTTCCTTATGCATTTATTATGCATTTATAAAATATGAAATAATTTTCCAGACTTTTTAAAATTTTAAAGTAATTAAGATTTTATAAAAACGGTTCAGAAGTCATTAAAAAATTTGGGTGAAATATTTTCTATGTATAAAATTTTAAAAGTATAATACAAGTGTAACAACTCGAAGCAGCTCCTTGAAATAATGACTTTTTCAAAATTGTTAAATAATATCGAATAAAGTAAAGTTTTTTAAAATTATTAGAATTGGTAAAATTTGAATAATGTTGGCATTCACAAAATTTTGAAATTATATTTTCAGAAGACCGACTCAGCATACTAGAATATAGTGTTAAGAAAATATAATTTCAAAACGCTTGTTGATATAAATTTGCTCTTGTTCTCTCATTTAATAATACAACGCGATGAATTTCTCAATAATAATATTCAATAATAATAATATTTCAATAATTAATTTCTATGCATGTTTTAATTAAATTTAATATTTTTTATCATCTTCACATAAAGTATAAGCTTATAGGTTTCTAACTTCATTGATTTATCGAATAATATAATAACAAATAAAATCAGAGTCAAAAAAATATTTTCAAAAAAGTTGTAGACTTTTTTTTTATTTAAACAATTTTTTTTGTTTAACACCAACGTTACAAGATGATTACCAACATGCGTTTCATTTATAATTATAATAAATAAATTAAGATTGCTTGACTGACATTTGATAAAAACTGCCGAAAAAGATGATTCGTTTGAATTTAAATTTTTGATCTACTGCCATTGGAAAAGAAAATAAATATTCAATAATTGGTAAACAAAATAAATTCCATAATTTTTATTCCTAACTCCAGACTCAACCAACGCATTTAATTCGATTGGTTTATGAAAATTGTTAAAATCAAATTAATAAATTTGAAACAAATAATTATTGGAAATGAAATCAAATTCTCCCAGCTAGAATTTACTGCTTGAACACCTGTCAAATTAGTCTTTTAATAAAATAGATTATTTATTTTTTTTGGAGAAATTTTCAAGTGAATTGTTTTAACTTTCACCAAAATATTTTATTTCCTATGCTTTTTGTTTAGTTTTGAAAAAGAATGAAAAGCTGAAATTTTCCAATCGATATCAGGAATTTGTTTAAATAATTTTTTAAACATCTATAATTGATAAGTTAATGTTGAAATTTATTGGAAAACAGTTTAGAGAAATGTGATTTAAAATATTAAAATAACAATTGAAAATTAAAAATTTATGAATTAATAATGACATACATTTTATGATAATGTTAAATTTAGATAATATCGATTTATCGTCAGAAATTCATAGAGATAGTAAGGAGTAATTGCAGTGGTTAAAGCCATTACTGCCTCTAGTTGATATGATTGCAATGCCTAACTGGTACAGTCAACACTGCCGACACAGACAATTCCATATTAACCAATCAGATTCCAGTTGTAAGCCCATTCGGTAAAATGATTAATGAATATTTTGTTATAATTAATCTACCAAACATTGATGATATTTTGTGTCTCCAATATTTCTTCAAGATAAACTTTAAAATTCGTGATATATATTTTAAAGAATTTATATATTTATTTATTATCCAATCTCAACACATTTCCTTTTTAAATCAATAAAATTTGTCAATTATTTACGGTTCTGATTGATTTGGTTTAATTAATAATTATGTTTATTCTATTAATTTTTACTATTGATTTATTATTGGTTGTAATTGATTTTCTAACATTTATATTTCACTTTCTTTGAATATTTTATTTCATTTATTTTTCAGAAATTATTTTGATTTCTTCAGCAACTTTATTTAATAGGAATATTTCAATCGTATTTCATAGGTTGGTAATTGACAATTGAAAAAGTGTAGATTTAAAACAAAACCTTAAAATTAAACTATTAAATTTAATAAATAGCAGAAATTCAGATAAAATAAAATTTTTGATTGTACTATAATATGTTTATAATTTTTTTAAAGCAAAAGACGAAATTAGATGAATTCTTAGTCTTTTATCAAGTAATACGAAAAATAATTTGTGAAATATTTACGTAAATATACTTTAACTGGATCTTGAAAACCAAATATTCAAAAGAAAAAATATATATACAAGTTTCAAGGAATTAGTAAAATTAAATTATTATAAGAACTTTTTTCAATTTTCACCTCTGATTTCTTTTCAATTGGCATTGTATTTATTAAAAAGCTTGACTATGAATCAGTAAATATATCGATGTTTTTTTTATATTCACGAATTTTCGGCAAAGCCTTTTTCAAGTGGTATATTTACTGATTCATAATCAAGCTTGTTAATAAATAAAATTAAATTATAAATATATTTTTGAATTGAAAGAAGTTATTTTCAGATCATATTGTTGATTTCATATTTGTGGAAAACTTAATGGAATAAAATAATTTTAACGTTAAAGAATGATACCAAAAAGATTATCCCACGAAATCACATTCACTTTGACGGAATAATAGAATCGCTGACGGTGATATAGGAAAAAAATATATTTATAGATAAAATAATTAATAAAATGATATCAAATTTTATGAAAACTACAAGAATATATAACTTATCAATTTTCGCAATAATACTATAATATTCGATTAATTAATAAATGAAAACACTGACTAACTAAATTAAATCTAAAAAGCATTAAGATATTCCACGTAAACCATATTCCACGATGTTTATTTGCTTATTTTTTTAATCAAATTTTTAAAAACATTTTTTAATCAAATAAAAATTATTTTAATTTAAAAAAAACACAAAATAGTTTTTAAAGTTAATATAAAAAATTTATTTAATTTATTTTTAAAAATTAAAAATTGTTTTCATACAAAAATTTAACAAACAATAAAATCATCCCAAATATAAAATATGTTTATACAAGTTAAATTATTATCATTATTATTATTAATACGAAAAAACTGTTTGAACTTCGAAAATTTCCAATCGAACCTCAAGATCCAAAAGTTTTGTCAATTCTAAGTCCTATTGGCATGAATAAATGAAAAACTAATCTGTCAATGATCCAAATTATTCTGATCGTCGCCATTTAGATCTGAACAAAATTGATTTTATTGTTGAATAACTTAATGATAAATCTGATATCACAGATTTTAATTATTCTCGATATTTGAGATTATAATCTTGATCAATTCGATTCCGATTATAATTAATTTATACTATTTATGTATGGGTTATCAATTTTTGATTTCAAAGGAAATTATATTTTTAATTGAAAATTACTGATTAATGATTTTAAACATTTATTCTATTTTTATAAAAATAAAAATCTTATTTTGTTTTTATTTCTTCTCGTTTTTTTCTTTTCCATTGTTACTGTTAATGATAAAGTAATAATAATGAAAATAATAAATAAAGTTTATCCAAGAGAATCTAAAAATAATTAAATTAATTAATAATCAATATTATATAAGAAACTATATTTCAGCATACATAAATCAGTCAAGGGTAATTAATGTGAGTCGTACGAATGTGTTGCTTTCCTAGGTGCGTGTATAAAACCTGATATCTCCAAGATTAATGCTGGTTAACAAACGAGTCGTGATTTATTTTCTCTCTATAAATTCGTTAGTAAGAAATTTAACAAATTGATCGATAACGTGTTTTATTTTTGAAAAATTTAATATTATTTTGTAAATTGATTGATATCGATCATATAAACGTTTATTAGATTTTAATTATATTTCAATTAATTCATCCATAAGTGTTGATCAGATAAGCGAATTTATTTTTATTAACTAACAGTCAATATACATTATATTAGTCAATTAAATAAATAAATATATATTCATCTAAAATGGGAAAAAGATATTAATGTGAACTTGGTAAACTGAACTGAGAAAATGAATTCTTTTGGATAAATTATTACGGAAATTCCAATTTCACACATTGATCCAAATGTGAATGATAATAGAAATGTCAAATTTATAGAATTTTAGAATTATTTAAATGGACTGTTTTAATTTCCAGTAGTTTTCTTAATTATAAGTTTCATATATTTTATGTGAAAGCTTTTCACCGTGGAATCTTATGAACCATCCAATGGCAAATATTTATTATTAATCTGCAAATTAAATACAGACAACCATTTTTTACTAATTTTATTATAACCAACTTCTAGATTTACTCAATTTAGTATTTACTTTTTAGTAAATATTTACTAATCTTTAACATTTGATAAAGATTGTGATTATTTGTGGCTATCATTAAGCATTTTATTGATCTATTGTCATTTGGCAATTTAAAAAAAGGAAATTAAAACAGTTATTTTTCATTTTATTTCAAATAAAGAGGTTTCTCACTCATCCTTTAAAGTTTTATTGTATGATATATTCGATGGACAATCTTTAACACACAATTATCACGTTACTCACTTCAATCACAGTGATAATTTACCTTTTATCAGTTACTTTAATATATTAATAATTCACGTTAAATAATGAAAGAAACATTTTTGCTAATTTTTATTTTTATTGTTCTATATTCAGTCGAGATGGTTAAATTATTATTATTATTCAGTTAAATTAATTGATCATTACTAATTCATTTTATTGAAATCAACATTGGAGACACTGTCATTTATTAAAAACCAAATATTATTGTAATTAGTTCACTAACTAACCAATCAAAATCGATTAAAATGAATTAAAAACATTTCATTGATTTTACATAATGCTGATGAGACCGAATGAATTATTAGAAATTTATTTTGCCAAAATATATTGATTATTTTCATTTCAAATAAAATTCTTCAAAAAATTAACAATAAAATATAAAATTCTATTGATTATTTAATATCATTTTGTCAATATTTTACACTTTGTTTCGTTTTTGTTTATATGGTCAATTTGTCTGGGACGAAATTAATCATTCAAAATATAATTTATTATTCGAAATCGATTAAGTAAAAAATGAAAGAAACAATTTAATTATTCTGACAATAGAAGTCGTGAAAATAACACAGCACATAAAGTGAAATTAAATTGACATGTGCAACATTTATCAAACATCCATGTCACATATCTTTCATACTATTGAATCTTCAGTTTTCCCATTTAACTATTGAAACATTTATTGGAATTTCCCAGTCATTTCACATATTTTCTAACCAAATTAATTAAATGAACTGATTCTGGTGTAACTAATATTCCAACATGTTACAAAGCATATAAATACTTATTATCACTATATATAATATTATAATCTTTTCAAGTGCTACATCTGTAAATATGCGTTTTCCAAGGAATATATGTAGTGTGCTACTCCCATAAAAATAAATTATGAAATTTTGTAACTTGTTATTGTTGTGTGATACTGCTATAAATATACGTACGGAACTAGTTCAAAATATTAGCTTTCCTAATGTCACACACAAATAGCGTTCGCTCTTCTTTAAGTTCTCAGCGAAAGGATTAAAATTTTTTCTTAATATATATGCTTTACAATGACACAAATTCAAAAATAACTGATGTTAAATTTGAAAAATCTCAGAAATGCAATTTACAGATGACTTTGAATAGATTTTAAATTGAATAAATTAAAATGAAAAATGATATTTGTGATTAATAAGTTAATTTTTTTTTGCATGAAGTGAATATTTATGAACCACGACTTTATTATCGTTTTTTAGTAAAATCAATTAGCACTTCGTTTTCTTACTTAAATCGAGAAAATTTTAAATTTCAAAAAGTTTGATTTTAAAATTTATAATTATTTTAATGTAATAATTGAATATTTTATGACAAACAATTCAATAATTGTTTAATAAATGTAATTGTTTCACGAAATTACGATTTCAGGAAAAAATTCTACTATTAAAGCAATTAAATTAAGTTAAATTTAAATTAAGTTAAAGCAAGAAGAATTCAACTTTCTATAGTCCCAGACTTAAGATTTCTTTTAGAACACTTTTACAAATTGTATTTAAAAATATTTTATGAAGCAACAATTTATTCTTATATAAGAGAATTAATTAAAAGAATCAAAGAAAAAATTATAATTAATATGAAATGATAATTTGTTAATGATTTCTATAATAAAAAAAAGATTTCAATCACAAAATTAGATATAAAATAATTATATATTAACCAATATTTTGAAATACTAGAAGTTTCTGAATTTATATAATTGTCCTTGAAAGGGTAGAATTCACGTTTAAGTTAAAACTGAATATTGCTAATAAACATTTAAATTGTATTTATCAGATTACATAAATTTTATATAAATATTTAAATTAATAAATTAAAGTAAGTTTAAAATATAAAAATAAATTAAAATATATTAAATATTAAAATAAATTAAACCAGCATTGAAATCAACATCAAAATTAAAATAATAAAAAAGCCTCGAACAGATTGTTTGAATATTACAAAAAAGCGCAGTTTTGTGAATAAAATTAATTTAGTAATTTTATTTGGTTAATTTATTAATTATGGAGATTGAACATGAATTCGACGTTGTTGCGGCTAACAGTCCTTAAAACATTTCTTTAGCGTTATACTTGGAACTTTCAAAACATCGAGGACCTTGGAATAAAACACTATCAATGCATGCACCTTTATTGGTCGACCACTGAATAAAAGGCCAATTCCACATTTAGCGTTGTGAAAGTAGGAAATTAAATGTAAAATTTCAATATTAGAATTGAAAGTATTTGATTGAATACAGTTTTTCAACACTGCAAATTTAATTATTTATAATATTTTGTTTGCATAGTCGGAAAAGAATAAAAGTAATTTTTTTATTTGTAATGAAAGTTGTGTAACATTACAAAATAATAATGTTTTTATAGGTGTCATATTCAATGTTAATTATTAATCACAAATACTCAACAAAACGGTGGCTTGCAATGGATTGATATCTCATCATATTACATAATCTTGACGACTTGTATTATCTTGGCAAATTCGAGGAAATTTACGTTTTGTAATTACGACAACTTCGTTGGAAATGAAAATAAATTTCTGGTATTTTACCAAATTTTGTGATTGAGACTCTGAATAAACCTTCCCTATCAAGTTAAAATCCAAAGATTTTGAATACCATTTAACGAAGTGGTAATATTATTTATGATGAATTGCTTCATTTTTAGAAACATGAATATCGAATTGCATTAAATATAACAATACTATGTAAAACTCATTATATTTGTCAGTGGTTTTATATAACTGTAAAATTCCTATAGGCTATCTAAATATTATATGCAGAAATCACTAAACCCTATCATGACAATAACACTTCTTTTGTTATATATACAAATTTTAATTTAAAACAATTAAAACCAGATATAAATACTGATATAAAGATTGTATGGAATTCATTAATTAAAAGAATATTGTAATATATTCATATACTCAATGTAAATATTAAATGTGAGCATTTAAAAACATAATTATTAACTATTTAGGAAATTACCAGCAATCTTGTTTATTTAAATTCAATTTTGTTTAATAAAAAAGATATAATATTTGAAATTTGTAAAATAAATAAAGATGAAATTTTTGTTTTCAAATAAAATGTAGACTAATAACAATGATTACAAACCAATTATTTAGTTCGTTGAAAAGGAAATCGTTTTCACATAATTTTTTTTCATTTCATAGACATATCGTTATTGTTTCATGAAGCTACAATGACTTTGTGGTGGCTTAGAATTAAAATAACTTTCTTTTTTAATCAGATTCTTTCTAAAAATTGCTTATAGTTTTAAAATTATAGTTTTAAAATATTTTACATTTTTATCGATATCCTAAAAAATGTTATTATCATTAACTTTAGATCCAACACCATTAACAGAGTAGTTTAATCCTATTATTTCCAGACCAAGTGCCCTCATTTATTTTATTTTAGGTTCACTTTCTTTTCTGCAGCATTATTTTATGATTTTACAAGAACTAAGGTTTCGGTTGTGATAAGTCCAATTTACCATGACTCATTTTGTAAGAAATCCCTTACTTTTTAACATTAACTAAATTATTTATACTTTTAGAATACATATCATAATTACTCAGTTTTAATAAAACTAAAATAAAATTTTATTAGTCGAAAAAGTTTTTACAATTTAAATTATTTACTTACTATTTAATATTTTAAAAAATGCATTCTAAAAATTTGGAAAAGTAAAATAACAAACTAAATATATTTTTATTTTAATGACAGCAATTTTCACTAATGTCATTTGCCTTATTAAAACGGCCTTATTAAAAACGGCTTTATATATAATGACAAATTTACAAATACAATTTTTATTCAATTTGTAAGAATATATTAAATATTAAAAATTCAAACTGTTTGAGCTCATTCTATTAGGAAAAATAAATGAAAAAAATCTAGTATAGAGAATTAACAAAAAATTTCCAAAATTATGAGTTCAGTAGAATTATTTCATCAAATCAGTGCCTATTTACCCGAGTTCATTGTGACAGAAACACACGTGAGAAAATTAATAAGTCGGTTTGAATTTATTCCTTTCATTTTCAGCTAATATATAATAAAAATAATTTTAGGCAGTAAAACTTTCATGTTCATTTATTTATTTATTTATTATTCTAAGAATGATATATGTGATATATAAACAGGAAAAATAATTTAGTTAGTATTAAAAATAAATTTATTTATTTTTTAATAATTATTTATCAAAAATTAAATACATAATTTATATGATATTTAAAAATTAATTATAAAAATTATTTAAAAAAATTATTATTTATCATGACACAGTTGATCATATTAGATAAATATAGTAAATTCTGCTTGACTTATAGCTAGCAATATATTTCTTAAATTTATTTCTTACATCTTCCAGACAAGCAATTTATTACAACAAGATTTGTTTTCATTTTTACAATATCAATTAGAACAAGTTCATTTTTATAAATACACATGATTTAATTATTTTGTTTAATTATTTCAAGTCACCAAATTGTTTAACAATTAATATTTAAATTTCGAATTTAAATGTAATATAAAAAGATAAACATAAAAAGCATTTTTTTAATTCAAAATTTCATATTCGATATTCAACACTATTTTGTCAAACTGTTTTCTGTTTCACTATTATTTGAGTTACATTTATTACTGCTTATATAAATAATAACACTGGTCAACACTGATATTGCCATTGATATTCAAGTTAATTTTGGGTAATTTTAATACGATGGATCCGAATTTAGCAGTATTCCGGCATGATTGGATCTATTTTTTGAAAATATTATGTCTTTATCAACAAAATATCGAAAAAAGTGGAAATTCGTAAAATTCGTCCATTAATTCTATCCCATCCCAAGAAATCTCAAGTTTACCTGGAAAAAGAAGAATTTAATATGAAAATACGGGAACGAACTCATTTCTTGGACTTTCTGTTGTGTGCTGTAGCAGAAGATTCGCGTTGTCCAGTAATCTATCATCATATTCTTGTCCCAACAACCTTAATATTTTTCTTCCATTCCCTTAATATCCTGGTAAAATTGTTTGCCTTGTTCTTCGATGTGGTAGTCTAAATTTTATGAAAACCACTCTAAGGTGAAGAAAGTGTATCATTGAATTTTAAAGTGAGAGAGCATGCTTTTCACTAATTCATAATAATTATCAGCTCGAAAATTTTCCCAAGAAATTCTTTACTAAATCAAACCAAATTTGATGTGAAGCGGTGGCAAAATGATTTTTCAGTCTGTCAAAGAATGGGTCATAGAAAATATTAGTTATGTCGACAATCATGTTTTCCTTGCAGACAAAATATGTTTAACTTATTTTTATGTTTAACTTATTTCGAGTAGAAATTCTACAATAGTTAGGTTTACATTAAGAAAACAGGAGTGTTCATGACAAGAAAATGTTTGCAATTTCATTTTAATGTTTTGATACTATTCTATTAGTGTAGTTGAATGTGCAAAAAGAATATGTGCTTATTCACTACTATTGTGGAGTAAGATAATAGTGGTCATTCCTATAGATGACATTCACGTAATTTGAGAAGGTCTATAAGTCATAATAATAAACAAGACCTTCTTCTTGACTGAAATATTGTAGAAACGTTTGTTCTCTTGTTCGTTAGGCTGTTAACTTAACTTAAAACATGAGGTAGTTCTTCTAATTCAACTTTGAAGCTATTATTTATTGTTTTCCAATGAATTTCACTGGATGTATATATATATATATATATATATATATATATATATATATATATATATATATATATATATATATATATATATATATATATATATATATATATATATATATATATATATATATATATATATATATATGTTTATTATTATTATCTGAAAAAACTAGAACCAATTCAGTAAAACTGAAGTCATTTTCAAAACCAGTGACATGAAAATATCTCAGTTTCATTCATACTTTTTGATAAAGAAAAGAAATTTTTTTATTGGCCAGTGTAATTAATCTTGAAATAACATCTTTTTGCACTCAATGCATTAATACATTGGTAAATTTTAAAGATTTTTTAAAGACACAAAATAAACATTAAATAAGTTTTTTGATTAATATTCTGTGAATATTTTTTAAAAAAATCGTAAAAATTATTAGTTTATCATATTTATGTAATTTGATAGTCATAATTTCTTTTTATTATTATTATTATTATTATTTTTATTATTATTATTATTATTATTATTATTATTATTATTATTATTATTATTATTATTATCATCATTATTATTATAATTATTATTATAATTATTATTATTATTGAGTTTTAATTAGATAATTATTAACTTTGGTGTTTCTGACTCCGCGTGTTCTGTAAAAACAATTAGATAAACAACACTCAACGTATAATTGCTTTCAAATTCGTATAATATACAATTTACAAAACTCCGAATATTGCAATAAAATACCTATTATGACTATTCAATAAGTCTCGAGGTAGCCATTTAATCACAAAAAAGTTTATTTGGTTATTTTGACGTATTTATCTTACTCAAAAAACGAATGTTTTTATTTGTTCATAGAAGTGAATATTGTTAAATAAGATTTCTTTCAGAGAAATAAATTAATATGCCAAATTGTTACTGAAAATCATAAAACAATTATGAAGATGAGCCAATAATTATATTTTCAATACTGTATATTTGATTTGACGGGGTTTAATTTAAAAGGTATTCTTTTGTTTTGAGAAATTTAAATATTATTACAATGAAACTCATTTAATCTATATTAATCTATATTTAATAAATGTTAAGAGTACTTCAACAATAGAAAAACAATTGAAAAAAACCGATATTAACTCAAGCATGCTAAATGATTATTTTACATGATTAAAAGTCAAACAAAATAAATAAATTAACTTTTTATTCGTTTAAATAATTCTTTACAAAATTAAAGAAAAAGTGAACTCATTCTAAATTCAATTACTCCAAAAGAAATTTTAATTAAAATTTATCCAATAATTATCCCATATCAAGTTTTTAATTTATTTAATTTTAATTATCTCTAACAAAATCAATAATTAAGAGATTCAAGTCATAACTGTGCAAAATCCATAATAAAATCAACAATTAAAAAAGAAAAAAAATGAATAATTATTTACATTTAATATGAAAATTAGCAAATTCATAAATTATAGAAAAATTATAGTTGTTCAATCGTTGGGAATTCGTGAAACGATACATAATGTTTCCTAAAATCGTTTCCAATATCAGTTTACATTGCTGAAGGACAAATGTTATTTTTCTTTTACTTAGCGTTGAAACTTGTTTAAATTTGGCAAATATTTTCAAACTGAAATACGAACAATAATTAAAGAAATTTTACATATTTCAACACGAGTATTCAATTACAAAATTATTAACATGGCAAACATCAAATGATTTATTTTAGTTATTTGTTAACTATCGATTTATCCAGTTTTCAGCCAATCAGAATTGGTATAATATTTTAACATTCTCATTCCATTACATTATTATTAGACTAATTCCAAAATTAAATATTGATAAAATAAAAACTACATAAAAAGTAAAAATATATTTTATTGCGAAAAATAGTTTTTTTTCTAAAATCCACTGTTAAAGATTCTCAGAAAATGCAAAACCTACAATAAGAGTTATTGATTTTTAAATATAAAATCCAATTAAACAAAATCACGAATTGTCAAATACAATAAATGTGATTACAAAAACAAAAATTATTTTTCCTGAAGAACTGTAAATGTAAAATTTCGAATATTTCAGATGAGGAAAAACTTTTTTCCCAGATATCATTAAATTAATTACGATAAAGATGAGATCAGTTGAAACTTTTTGCTTTTCTTTATAAAAAACTCGATTTGTTTAATTTAAATGAATCGTAATAATTATTACTAAACAAATAAAATAATAAATAATTTTTCAAATTGTTAATTACATCTTAATTAAAATATTTTTAATTACAGATTTTAGTTTTAATTTAAATGTTACAAGAAATTAGTCTAAGGCAATTAACTAAGGCAATAAACTAGTTTGCATTTTTAAATGTCGATTAAAAAATAAAATTTATTATAAGATAAAATAACATTTATTTTTATCTTAATTTGATGATTTCTATTTGTTAGAGCAGTGGTTTTCAATGTGTGGTCCACGAAATCTTTTGAAATTTTGATGCTAGCCATTGTCGATTGGCTACACACGAATAGTGAACCACTGGACTCCGTATAAATTCTTATGCTTTGGACCTACTGTGATAAAGTCCTTAAAAAACAAAATTTCCTGATTGAAAATGACAGGAAACAGCCCTACTTAGTTCCTCTTACGAAAATTCATATTTGAAAGAGGAATAAATAAAATACAAACACTTGTGAAACTATTTTCAGATTTAAACTTTGGAAATATTAATAATAATAACAATAAAAATTACAATCACAATAATTATTTATGACTAAACTGATACAAATAAACCAAACGAGATTACTTCAAAATAATTTTTCAATATTGTTACTGAAGTATAGTACAGAGGTCATTTTTCATTCACCCGTCTTGCCTTTCTTGAAACTTTTAAAGAATCTCTGCTAAAAACTTTTGCGTTCTTAAGGATAGAGTTCTTACAATATTTACATAACATAATTGAAAATAAAATATTTCTAGCAGCGTTATTATGTGTGCTTAGTATTATTCATTCTAAGTATTATTTAGAGGGGTTCATAAGAGCGACTTTATTGATAATATCTATCTACATTCCTACCTAACTTTGAGAATACTACAATAATTGTTTCAATTTTTATTATTTTTTGGGTGGTTATCTCGAAAAACACAAATCTTTTGACGGTTGATGTGTATATAATGGCGGAAATGTTAACATAAATGTCCGAAGATTTTGAGATCTTAATATTATTATTTTTAAATATTATATAAAATGATTTTTTATTTACTCTAATATAAAACTATTTATAAACTGACATATTCAGCTTTTTTTAAATTTTTAAGAAATAAAGTTTTTATAAAAATTAATTATAGTAAAATAATCATATTACATGTTACTTATTAGAGTTTTGATCAATATTTCTTTGAAAATATGTTAATCACAAACCGACAGGAAAAATTGAAAAAATATTTCTCTTGCTTTAAAGTTTAAAGAAATAATAGGTAATGATTTATTTTTAACAAATAAAATCAAGTTGATTATTCTAAAACAAAAAAACATATAATAAATACACAGCAGAAAAGCAAATAAACTGTATTTCATTATAATTTCTGCAATGTATTTTATTATTATTATTATATTATTATTATTATTATTATTATTATTATTATTATTATTATTATTATTAGTATTATTAAGAGAATTAAAAAACTAGATAGTAAAACAATGTATTTGGCAAAGACAATTCTAGTTTGATAGAAATCTCAACATCGATTCAATTTATTTTCATAGAAACTCACCAACCAATGAAAATAGAGAATTTCGATCAACCAACAATTCTATTTGCACATAGCATTAATAGCATATTTTGATCATAACTCATTTAAACAACGACAACACAGAGAAAAGAAATTGGCCAATAATGTCAGCGATGGCCTGACTAAATCCAATGCTTCAGTACACATAAATAATTAATGATTCTATAACTACTGACGAAGTTATCATTTAGATAATTTCAGCCTTGTTATAGAGATTTATCGTGAGTCTTCATAAAATATCAATCGATAATTCGGTTTCTTTTAACAAATTCTTAATGCTGTTATTGCTACTGCTGCTTTAATAGAATTTCAGAATTTATTTAACATTTAATTAACATAATGGGATTGATTAAAATTGATGGCCACAATATTGGGTATATGAGTAATGTGCATAGAGGATGACGTGTTTGTATTTGGAGTGCTACATGGATTATAAAGGTCTTTTTTGTATTTGTTTAATTAATTAGGATGTTAGATCTAGTACATGATACTGTTTGTTTTAAATGAATTGAATGATTAAATTCTTATGTTAAAAAGATAAAATATTAAATTTAATAAAAACGTTTTAAATTTTATATGTGATTGTTTGAAAGTAAGTTTTAAGAAAATAACTATTTAAAAATATAAAATATAATTTTTCTTTTTCTACCTGATGATGAGAGTTAACCTGTTGAAATATATCACATTGTTGATGCCAGTGTGGCATTTTTTATGCTTAATTAATCATTAGGTTTTTAATAATAAGAATTTATAATAAATTAGGGATATTAGATGGTAGTTAAGAATTTATTAATTTTCATGAGTAATATAAAGACGTTTAAAAGTATTCAAAAACAAAATAAGCAAACTCTTTAATCAAGATTCATATTGTAAATTTTCTGTAACCAAAAAGAATAATTGTAAATTTTGAATTATTTTTATTCATTATTTTAAATTTTCTAACCAATATTAATTCTAAATTTTCTGAATAATCTCGTGTCCAGAAAATTTAAGAATTCAATAGAGAAAAAATTGATTTTTAAAATAATGAAATTTTTCACTAATATTTGACACTTCTTAAACACAAACACTTGAATAAAGTCTCCGCCAAAAATTCGTGATAAACTAATACAAATATTAATCTATAGTCTAAAAGGAACATAAATAAATTTTCAAATTAATAGACAATAAAATAGCAATTTTTAATTTGGTATTTTTTCAGTTATTAAAATTTAGTTGCGAAATTTGACCAGAAATTATTTAAATAAAAAATAATTAATATCATAATTATTATTGAGGACTATTGGTTAAAACAAAATTGTCATGATTGAATAATAGTTGTTGAAATATTTATAGAATTCTTAAAAAGTTTGTTTCCAACACCTAGGTAAAAATTTAAATTTTAAATAATTTGTTATTATTTAAAAATACCAGATTACTCAATTCATTTAATAAATAGTAAAAAATATATTAATAAGGGTACTTCAGCTTTGAGATATTTTAAATTTTTTAATCATTTCAAAAATAACTAATTTTTTAAGACTCATATAGATGAATATATCAAAGAATTTTGTCTTATTTACTTTGTAGTCGTCTTGAATTATTCATAGAACTTTCTTGAATAATAATGGGCATTCCCAGCTTATTTTTGTTAAATTTCGTAAATATAATTGGGTGCATAAAAACCCCCATTGGTAAAATAATGGTTAACAAAGCTCGACTGATGTATTTTGAGGCCAGAATATCGTTTACCAATTTTTGCAACACTATATATCGTTATCTGATATTTTATCTGATATATTTTATCTGAAATGCAGCTTTTGCATTTAACTTTCTTTTATTTGAAAACATTACCAATATTATGGGTACCTAAAAAATAACCAAAAACCAAGAAAATTTGATTGCACACGATTCTTAAAATTAAACAGTTTTAACTTCTAAATTTAAAAATGTTAATTCTATTTTTTAAATATTTAATTATCATAATTAAGTCGCTTGTTTGGGTACCGATAAAATAACTTTGACAAATTAAAATCTGATTGGAAGAAAGTGAACGTCAATTATCCATTGACATAAAATGTTTATAGAGAATAGAAATTTAATTATTTTGTCAATGAAACTTTGAAAATAAATTATCCGAATATTGATATTTATGAAGTGCAAAATCTACGGGTTATTTGACTGAAAAATCCCAGTGTTACCAATGAAACTAATAACAAACGAAAATTAATTAATTGCAAACTAATGAAAAAAGATTCAACCATTACACATTGTAAACCGATTAAAATTTGCATTATTAACTGTATTAATAAATTATTTGATTCTCACAATTCATTGTCAAAAGCATTGTTAAAATCAAATTTATTTTAAGAATAAAACTATTGATCTGTTGATAAATAAAAATAAATTAAAATAAGATTGCAATTAAAATTGATAATTTTTCAAAATTAGATATTTGAATGAATAAGATAAATTTTATTATAATAACAGAAGTTAGATAATTTTAATTTTTATTAAGTTTTTATTAAATGTCTGTTTAAATGTTTTAAGTGAAAATCGACAAAACATAAAACATTATGTGTAAGTGGTACAATATCAATAAAATAATTATGTTATAAAAACAGTTTATTTATTTATTGAAACTAATTAATCTATTTAATTGGTTTATGAATCACTTTGACTGTCGGATTGTATCGTATTGGTATATCTGCAATTGAACCGTTGTTTATCAATGATTATTATCAAAGAATTCATTTAAAGGACAAAATATGATTATTTTATATTTAATTTTTTTAAAACATTTAAATTATCTTATTTTTCTATGGATGTTAGAAGTCAAAGAATCGCTTAAAAGAATTAATGACAAATTTAATAAAATATGCAACAAAATGTAAATATCATCTACACAATCAAAATCATCATAATTCAAAGGAAATTCAAAGTTTTGGGATATTAATTTTCTTTAAATAGATTTTTTTATATCCACTTGAATATAAAATATAAAATAAAAATAAAATACACAATAATAAAAATATGGAGAGAGATAGATATATTGAAAAACTGATTCCTATTCATTCAGGTTTCATTAATATTATTATTAATACTGTTATCAATATTTTTATTATTATTATTATTATTATTATTATTATTATTATTATTATTATTATTATTATTATTATTATTATTATTATTATTATTATTATTATTATTATTATTATTATTTTAACAATTTCAAATAAATTTCAATTTGAAAATAGAAAAATTGTAAAATTAAAATTGCAAAACAGTCAATATCTCTTTTTAAAATAACAATATTCACACGTTTATTACGCGAAATTCGATTTCATTAATTGAATGTTGCTGTCAAAGTGAAATTAGAATATTTTTAGATTGTTTATAGAGATTTCTTTTTTGGGAATTTACGTCAGAAATTAATTGATTTTTATGTTAATTAGAAAATTTTTCTTCACATTTCGTTTATTTTTTCAACAATTTTTTTATGATTTTTTTTCTTTCTTTTTTATTAATAAAAGACAGATTACTCCTATAAATAATTCTATATTTTACATGAAATGCAATACAAATTTCTTAGATATATTTATTTAAACAACGATATTGCAACGATATACTTAATTTTTTTATAAGGTTAAGTATACCGAATTTGTAAAATGATTGAAAAACAAAAGTTATCCAAGCCAAATTTAATTCATTTTTTATTCATTTTAATCAATTTTTACCATTATAATTATTCTGCAAAGAAGAAAATATGTAGTACTCAGAAAAAGTTTGGTCTGAAAAACATTGATGATGGTTAAGAATTTTTCGGTTATATATGACATAATACCAAAAGACAATATTGCAGTGAAAATTAGTAATCCACAAAACTGAAAAACAATTACGCATATATACAATCAAAATTTAAGTAAATAATAATTTTTTGAAAAGAAATTTTTAAGTAAAGAGTCATTTATTACTCACAAACAAAATATTTATGGATATAATAACAAGATTCGTATTTAATTATTATTATATATTGAAATTGTAATTTGGTATTTTTTCATATTAGGTTATTTATAGGTTACATGTAGAATAATTTTCCATGTTGTATGCAAGTTTTCAACAATCTGTATACCTCATTTCTAATTTTCACCCAATTCCATGTCGATAAGATTTACTCAATGCATAACAATAACATAAGCAATATTTAAATATTCGATTTTTCATATGTATAAAATACAGAATGAAAGTAAAAAAGCTTTCAAAAATATTGAAATACTAAACCCCCCACGCTCAATGACTTGACATGCTATTTTTATGAAGTCTACCAAAAATAAAATAAATTTTAATAGAAAATCAATTATGATAAATAATTCATAAATCTCTAAATCAGATTTTTGATTGGTTGTGTTGGGTTTCTATTTGAAAGTCGGCTCTCTCTCTGACTCCTCGTGTTCTTATACAGCCAAATAACTCAAACCCGACACAGAATACTTTTTATTAAATCTTTATCACAATACAATTTGTCACTATTTGCACCTTTCTCTCTAGATACTTTTCACTCGATAAGGTAGAAAAACCCAAGAGGTAATCACCTTTTCTGGTTCGAGTCCTATCTTGTTTAAATTACTATGTTTCTCCTTCAAATTATTGATCGCTGGATTTTGCTTCTTTGCTTTCCTTTTCTCTCTTCGACCAAATGGCGGCTTGTTCACTCCTGAGGTCTCTTTTTAAACTTGTTATGATGCCAACCATACCCCCGTTCAATATTGATTTTAAATTTTAATTAATTTGGCACTTTTATTGATTTTAGCCATTTTTGTTATGCTTTTCTTTTATATATGAATTTTTGGTTTTTGCGCTAACCCCAACAGTTGTAAATTGTATAAAATTTTGAGATTTAATAATTTATTTTTATAGGAAAAAAATGCAAAGAGTGTCAATTTTACTATCCAGTTACCATCAAGTTGTCATATTATTAATAAAAAATAAAAACGCTTTTAGCCCAAGAACCGTGTTTTTGGAGCTTTCAATGACGAACACCGTACCCCACCGTTTAATGCGCAAAACATGTTTATTATATACAATGATCAAGTTTAAAATTATATGCACATCAGATAGTACATATAGTAGTAGATACGAACATTTTTTAATTAAAATTTTCCAGGCCAAAAGGATTAAAGACATTTTATTATTGTGACCGCATGCTTTCATTCTCTAGCAAAATTTATTTTAATAATTTTGAAATCAAATGAAACGTGATTTTAATATTATATATATTAACAAATATTTTCAGAGTTGTAACGAAGCCTTGTAAAAGAAATTGGTGAAAAAAATTATTCGCCATTTTTATCTTTTTTAATATATTCCTTGTTTTCCTTAATAACTAAAACCAACTTTTACTGTATAAAAGTTAAGAAAGTTTAAAAATTTTGATTTAATAATTATTTTTTAGTTAAATCTAAAATTTAATATTAAAACAAATATGCATAAACGACTCATTGAGTTACAATATACATCTTAAGGTTCATAAACCCTATACTATTTACAAATTATGTTGTCAGATTGAAATATTCATTAAAAATATTCATTTAAAAATATTCATGGAAATATTCATTTAATTTAATAATTTAACGATTTATGAATCATTTATTGTAATAGAAATTAAAATATAATTAAATTGTTTAAAATCATTAATAATTTATTAAATTATTGTGTGAATATATGTTGTTTGTTGAATTTCTAGATTCTACATTCTATTCTACATTCAAAAATTATTCTTTGTGAAAATTTATTGTAATCAAAATTATGGTTGTAATTGACACTAAAAGCAGTATAGATAATTATTGATTTTCTACTAAAATAATATCAATCATTTTCGGAATACTTCATTAAAGAAACACTTTTAATTTCAAATATTTTGAAAGGGAAAAGTATATCGTTTCTTACATCAATTTTGTTGTTCTTACATGACCTTCTACTATAATACTACTAATAATACTTATCAAATATATAAATGTTGAAAATTAAATAGTGAGGATAATCAAAATAATATAAAAACAATAATACAAAATAACGTATTACCTTCAAAGTTTTAGTATAAAATCATGCATCAATTATAAAAATACGGCTTTATAACAAGTAACAGGTTAGTTTAAAAAGTATTATCATAAAGATACGATCAAATTTCACGTAATTTTGTCAGTTTGAGATTATTTAGAATTTTCACATGGTAATTCATAATTTTTATAATTATATAAAAATAATAATGTCACAAGCCGCATTAATTTAATAGATCTGAAATGGACAACGTTTTTGTTAGCAGCCTAATTTAATCATAGAAAAGAATCTTTCAAATAAAAAAAATAAATGAAAAAAAGCATTTGAGATACTCAACTTTATGCTTATTACTTGGAAACGGCGATTTAGAGTATTATAAATTTCCAATTCAAAGGGTTTATTATAACATTCAGAATGCACAGTATCATTTTACGATATTTCAATGAAAATTTTGACACTAATAATTCATTTAGACTTATTGTATTTATAAAAAAAGTGCATGTCTTAGAAAGTAACAATTGCACAAAAAACAAATTAAAGTAGAAAATTCTCAACAGTTGGTACGCAGGAAAATTGTTATAAATAAATATAATTGCAAATTTTTTGTTGGTAATGTGTTATCAATATGAGGTTCTGATTTCTGAAAAAATTAGAAATCCTATTTATAAGAAAATTTTAAAAACTTGAAAATCAAATAAAATAATTTTAAGGTGTAAAAATCACAGTTATAGACATAGAAGTAATTTTTTATAGATATACAAAACAGTTGGGAAAAGAATTTATTTGATGTATAAATTTCATAGAATAGTTTTGATAAATTTTTATACGTACGAATCGGAAATGAGAATCAAGATAGCTTATATTATTGTTACCAATAATTATGTTAAATACGTTGTTATAATTAAACTCTCCATAACTGTGTTAGACTTCGTTAATTTTATAGAGTTTAATTAAAAGTTAACGCAATGTTATTTACAATAAATTTTATTAATAAAATGAAAGTTGATTGTTAAATTTATAGATAAAAACAATTTGAATTATGTATTAAAATATTATTAACTTTTCATTCACAATCGGGAAAGTTTTTCCAATAATTTCGAATAATTGGGAGTCTACTATAATTTGTTAGTTATAAATAATAACTAATAATAGGAGAGTAATTCAATTTATATATCAAATTATATGACTTGGATAAAACTGAAGTCTAAGTAAAAATTAAGGTAATTATTGAACATTGTTAACATTTTATCTATAAGGCATATATTCAAAAGTGTTCATAAAACTTAAAAAATTTAGAAATATAAAATAATATTCAGCTCCATAATTGAAAGACATTTTTTATTAATCTACTTTTGGAAAAATACGGTACAATTCCAACAATACATTTTGGTACTCATTATATCCCTTTTAATATAACCTTTGATACGGTGAATTTGATTGACTGTAATATATATATATATATATATAATATAGATATTATATATATATATATATATATATATATATATATATATATTATATATATATATATATATATATATATATATATATATATATTATATATATATATATATATATATATAAAAATTTTTTTTAGAATACCGCCAAAGAAATATTTTATTGCTTCCTTCAAAACAAAAATAAATTTAGAAAAGTATTTATTTGCGTGAAAATAGTACCTATTGTATTTTTTACACCTCGTTCTTTTAAGTCAAATTAAAAATTTTAAAATACAAAACAAATTACTTAACACAGATTAATAGTGTAACGAGAAAAATTAACAAATGAGATAAAATATCGTAACGTAGAAGATCTTATAGTTGTGATATGTTTTAATTTTGTTGAAAGGATTGAGTGATAAAAGTTTAAAATCATTTAATTAAAAATAATAACGAAAGTAAAATCATTATTGTAGAATCATAATTTATTATTATAAGGCACGTAGAAGCATGAAAATTCTAATTATGATATTAATTTTACCAATTCAAATTGATTAAAAAGATTACGGAATGAATTTAATTTCATTAATTATTAATTAATAATTAATGTGATGAAAATAAATAATAACATCAATCAAATTAACAAATTTAATTGGTGAATTATATTCATAGAAAATATGATTGGAAATTTTAAATAAAAATTGATCAAAAATCATTTCTATTAAATGTAAATAGAAGCCTATATATAAAATTCTCTGGAATAATCTGTATTGTTAAGATGAATGACAGAAATTTAATCAACATATCTAAGATAGCCAAAATTAGGCAAGACGGATTAAATATTTCTTCTCTGAAAAATAGAGTTAATGTTTGCAACATATTCATCTGGAATGAGCCCCATTTCTCATATATCTCAGGAAGCTTATCCATATCTTTACTGTTGTATTAATTGCTTTTAATAAAGACTTGATATCAACTACGCGGAGGGAATAAAGCTTGACAATTTTCATCGACAATTTTCAAATTAGAGATAAAAATGTTTAATATCATTTTAACTATTTGGCCAGTGAAAATTGAGTAAAATATTTATATTGACCAACATTTGAATTAAAATTAATAGATTAATATGATTAGTTAGAGAAAATCCTTCAGAATTCCCTTAAAAATAAATTCCATTAAATTGACACAATATTCATAAAAATATTTATATAAACAAGTTTTCATTATATTATATGTTTAATTGGTACCAGAACAAATACTGGTTCCTTTAAGTTCATTTTACAGCAATAATTTTGATAATTTTAATTCGGTTTATCGTTTTTGAAATTTCAGGAACGATTTTGCGACAAGATAATCCATTGTTTCATTATCCGCATCAAGTAAATTTTCTAAAAACTTTCTTTTTGTTTACGAGAAAATCATTTAAAATATTTATATATTATAATTTATTTATATATTATTTATTATACTTTTTTTCCAATTTCATCACTGATTTCTTTACCTTTGATTTTATTAAAAAGAGCTTGAAAGACTATGAATCAGTAAATATATCGATGTTTTTGATATATTTACTGATTCAAGCTTCTTCTTCAAGCTTTTTAATATATTCATTTATATTTATATTTTTAATATACATATAAAACAGCTTTTTCAAGTTACTTTTATATGTGTCCTTCTCATAAAGAAAACGATGTTCCGAAAATTCATTAATATTAAAAACATCGATATATTTACTAATTCATAGTCAATTTTTTTTAAAATACAATGCCAATTGAAAAGAAATCAAAGGTAAAAATCGAAAAAGTTCTTATAATATATATGTACATATATAATAAGTATTATTATTATTATTATTATTATTATTATTATTATTATTATTATTATTATTGCTATTATTAGTTAATACAAATTAAAATTAATACAAATTAAAAATGCAGTGAGCTAGAAAATCTGTATTACAGTATCATAATATATAAGTAACGATGATACAAGTTATTGACATAGCGAGAAAACAAATAAATAATGAAAATAGACAATCTAATTATAGAATATTTTATAAATTAAGTTAATTAGATGGTTGTAAAAATAAAATACTGATGGCCTTTTAAGATTAGAAAATGTGAAATAAATTTTTAATAATTATGGGGAATTATTTTAGTTTTGAAATTGATATTGCTTAAAATTATTCAGTCTTTTTGTATATTTCAAAAAGCTTTGGCTCTGGGTTAAATTATTTTCCGTTTTATGCTATTAAAATACAATTTTTATCTTTGTATAAGAATGTTAGAATTTTAACTGAAATAGGATATATTAAAATTGAATGTTTTTGATTCAGGTGCATTACGCTGCACCAGATTTACAATTAATAAAATATTTGTGTCATTTTTTAAGGAAAACATGTTTTTAAATATGAAAATTATTTGATTTTATTTATTGTATTAGCTTTTATATATTTTTTAATAATTTTATGAACTATATATTTTATTCAAATATTAAACAGGTTAATAAATAGGTTACATTGCCAATTATTGCACGCGTTCACAATTTTTCACAAGTTTTTAATAAAGATTCCACGATACATGATAATAAATATGCGCTAATAATAATAATAATAATAATAATAATAATAATAATAATAATAATAATAATAATAATAATAATAATAATAATAATAATAATAATAATAATAATAATAATAATAATAATAATAATAATAATAATAATAATAATAATAATAATAATAATTGTTTGCAGAAAACATTAATACCCAGAAGAATTTCTTTATATTCCATGCTAATCATTAGTTGTATCAATTGCATTTTAATTTATTTTAATTATTAATTATTATAATCACTGTTAAAAATACAAAAGTTATGGAAAATTTATTTTTTATAATGAAACAATTTCCGGGAAAACATATTTCTTTTATTTAAAGTTTTTTCGAATAAAATATTATTATTTATAAAACAATAATTTATTTTAATTCCAATATCTAATAAATTAAAGTTGTCACAGTGTCATTTTGAAATTGTATGTAATTGAAATATTATTTCATTTAATTTATACTTTAATTTCTACAAACATGTCGATTAAAAAAATTAGAAAACAATGATTATTGATAATTTTAATATTATTTTACTTTATGTCGAAAATCATAATTTGGAAAATTATATTTCGATATTTAATTTATTTAAAATTAATAATTGTAAATTTAAGAATATTAATAAGTTTTTGACTTATAAATTACTTTCATAATTGTAATAATGATTGAAAATTAAATATCATTACTATAGTAATTACTAAAATCTAAAATATTCATTTATTCCACTGTAAATTGTGTTTTATTCTACTTATGCTGCATTTTCCAGGAGAAAAACCTAAACTAAGAGACTAAATTCTGGTTCTTCTTTCAATGTATTTGAATTTATTCTCATTTTCCCAACCAAATGTTTTACTTCGTAAAACTTAATGTTCATCTGACTTAATTATATTCAAAAAGTAATTAATAATTAAAATTAAATAATTAATAAAGTAAAATCTAATGATAATTCCAAAATCTGAATTCTATTGCTATTATTAAAAAGACTAAATTTAACCTTAATTAAACCCATTGCTTGTTTAATGGGAAACTATTATTTTAAATTATATTTTTAAATTATTTTCTTAAAACATCAAAATTTTTCATTATGCAATGGAGGATATTTTGGTGATTGCAATAAAATTTAAATTAAATAATTTAATTAAATTAATAATTAAAGTTCAATTCTCGAATTGGATATCGTTACAATTATTAGGGCCTTACTCACTGCATGTGGGCACCTTGAGTCTTTTCATTTAAATAATTATATGTTCCATTTTATTAACACCGTTTTTTTAAATTTGTGCATGAAATTTTTTTTAAATAATTTTCTTGTATTTCATTTATGAAAAAAATTATATTTGTAAAAATTATATTGTAAAAATTATATTTGTAAAAAAATATAGTCCAATGAAATAATAAACAATTTTATAAGCTAGAAAAGTAAAAAATTTTTATACTTTTCAATACTTTTTATACTTGTATATTATATTTTGTCGAACTTGTAATTATTATTTTTTATTAAGAAGTGTTGAATTATTGTGCAAGTATAAAATAAAACGTTTTCTGCCTTCAAATTTGTTAACTTATCTTTCATCATTTATCATTTAGACTGAATCATAATTTTTATGTACACTTATTTTAACTTAAACAAAAATTACTTGCACAGAGCCTTAGAGTTGATACTGCAATTATCATTATTCCTATCATAAATTTAATTAATTATAAATGTTGTAATTTAAATTGAAATTTTTGGTTTGGCTGATTATTATCAAGTCAGTTGATTCTAAACCCAAAAACCTCAATGGTAAACTAAGGAGGTATCTACTGAAATGGTATCCCAGTTTGAATTTAAAATTTGTTGACTTCCCATTATCAATTTTAAAATAACTTAGTAAAAATTATTCTAATAATTTAATTTAATGTTACAAAACAAATAGTAATTTAATTCTAATTTTTAAATGTTGAAATTAATCACAAAATATAATATAATAAATACAATTAATGATGTAAACTATAAGACATTAACCAAAATTTAAGGAAATATTTCTAAATCCGATGATATTGTATTGAATGGGTGTGGTATATCATTAGGGATAAAGATAATACTTTTTGCTGTGATAGTTATTGATAAAAAAAATTGATTTTATCAAGTAACTTAACAACTTCACAATTTTTCTTGAGCAATTTTTTGTTTAGAAAATAAATTTAAAATTTTCAATTAATTTTTATTTCGCTAAATTCGATTGAATTATTTTTTGCCTTTATGCATCGAAGTAATTGACAAATCTTATTGGCTGCACACATTATTTTTAGACAAATTATTTATTGATCTAGTGTTAATGAAATAATCTACAGAAAACATACAGTGTAAATCATTGATAGGAGGTATTTAAAAAATTTTATATTAATATTTAATTTTTTGATTCATAGAAATCAGTTTTATTTGAATATTGACAGAAATGGGTTGAAAAAAGTACTAGAATTTGGTTCTGCAATTTCTGTTGCTTTACTGTACAGTGACAATATTTACTACAATTCGAAATTGGAATCTTTATAAATTAAAGAGACTTTTTATAAAAATTAAATAAATATTCTAACGTGTTAGTTAAAAAATATATTTGAATATAGGATCTAAAATTCAATAGTCTCACACAAAGCTTTCTTTCCAATTTTTGCTAAAATATTGTAATAGAATTTTGGAATTAGATACTATTATTTTACAGTTTTAAATGGACATTGTTCTTGAACTTATATACAGAAATGAAGGTTTTTTTATAATTGCTTATGTTCTCCTACTTGGGATCTTTTTTGCTAAAAAATATTTATTGTCTTATCAATTAATTTCATAATTTCTTGACAGTTAGTTCTCGTTTTGAAACATGTTCTGTCTTCTCCATATGATGTACTACTCTTTCAAACCGTCACTCTTTTCATTCAATTAACAGATCCAGAAAGGCAATCGAGTTTTCTTTTTTTATACGTGAATTTAATGTCCTAAAGCAAATAAAAAAACAGTCATATAATTTCAAGGATTCTATACAGGTAATCGATATTTGTAAACAAGAAAAATAGTGTTTACATAACATTAATATACTAAATTCATTATTAAAATTATAGAAATATTGTTTGTTAATGCTAGGAATATGAAAAATTAACTTCCAAAGTAGTTGAAAATCTTACATTATTTAGATACAATACTATGATAAATAATCTGGAAATTGATAAAGAAACGAAAATTTGTTTGTGATATCAAATAATTCAACTAAAAACTAAATTATTTGCATTTTAATATATATATTTTTAATAATAAAGCAGATGACATATTTTCGACTTAACACAATATTAACATAATTTGAAAAACATAATGGATTTAACATGAAAATTACAAAATTAAACGACTCTACTTCATTCAGACAAGTAAAAATGTTATTGGCATAGTCAAACTTTTCTATTTTTTGAATTAAGCGGAAGTCAAGAAAACAAACAAAAGCATTATATATCACCCATTATTTAATACAATAACAATATAAATATTATGAAAAGACACTGTATTTCAAGTATTTCTAAACATGAGAAAGATAATCCACAGTCAAACAAAAATAAAGAAGTGTTTTATAAATTATTAATTATAAATATTGTTTTGTAATTTTAACTATTTTGTAAATATGAAATAGTTCTATAATATTAAATGAAGTTTTTTGAAACCTTTTCAACCATTCAATAATACAAAAAGAAATCTCAATTCTTGTACAAATATCTTGGTTCTTGTCTTACCCTATTTCTAGAATAAATAAAAGATATATTAATGCTTGCCCTGTTTTAGGTAAATGGAAAATAAAATGTTTCCAATTGAGCATTTAATAAAATATAATTAAAGTTACATTCTTGAGTGAAAAATATAAAATTGTATTATCACTGATAAAAATCCCACTTTCATTTTCACTAATTAAAATAAACTATCTGATTTATTAAACGGTTAAGTTTTTTAATCAATTAAAATATAGGCATACTTTTAATTTAAATCAATATTTGTTAGTGCAAAACATAATCTAAAATCATGTTTACAAATAGTGACAACATTTTATTTATCTCAGATTTTTAATATTTCTTAAAACAATTTATATTCATTAATTTTGCAATAATTTTGTATTAACACATTCACACATTCACGGATCACCGATGGCCCGCATTAACCTGTCCCATCGGACGGAGCGTACCACTGATGGCCTGCACTAGACTACCTTACCTGGCGGTGTGTACAACCGGTGGGACGTATTTGATTGTGTTATTTGACGTATTATTAGAAAATGTAACGTATATTCATCAAAAACATTTATTTTTAATTGCAATTATAATTAATAACGTATTATAGATATAACTTTTGTTCAATAGCATAAACAGCACTGCCAGATGAAGCGCAGCATGAAAATTGACGGCGGGGTGAACGTGTTAAATAATAAAATATTGGAATGGTGGAAAAGTTGAATTTACTTGCTTCTAAGAAATTCAAGCTACTTAAAATGAATTACTCTTGAATTAGTTTCTAACTTAAAATAATAATCATAAAATCTATTAATATTTATTTCAATTATTCGACCTCAGAAAGACATTACATAATTTTCTAATTTCAAATTGATTTTTATTGTTTATTTTTTAAAAGTGATTAAAAGAACACCTGAAATATTTTCTTTGAATTCAATTACTAAAATTGAAAATAAAATATTAATTATATAATTGATTAGAAAACTGTAATGTAAAAATAAAACAGAAATAATAAAATAATAAATTAAATTAGAAAAACATTAAATTAAAACAAATACAATTAAAAAATTTCCCTTCAAAACTTAGGCAGCGTCTCGAAAATTTGCAACCGGATTTCATTTTTTTGAAATCGATAAACATGAGATTATGTGATTTGTCAATTTGATTATATTATATTTTATTTAATAATTTTTTCAGCGTTTTATGGTTTTAATTATGAACAAATTTTCCGATCAACAAATGATCAAATTTAATTAAAATTCAAGCACAATGTATTTCTCATTTTTAATGGCCTAAGAAAATATCTTACAAATGAGCATAGAGTACATATGATTGAATCTTGAAGTACCTTCAACGATTCTATTAAAAAACAAAATTTAAAGCAAAAAGATAGGTTAAATTCTATAAATTCTATAGATATTCTAAATAGTCGTCTGTATTTTATTAAAGTATTGAAATATATTTGAATTTTTCATTGAAAAAATAATTATTTTCAATAAAAAGAAAAGTAAAGAAATATTAAGAAAACTGGTGTTGATGATGTAAGACTCATTCCTATCGAAAGTTAATGTCATTTCGGGATATATATCTTTTCAATTAATATGTTGAAATAAATATATAAACCTTTTTTAGAAAAAAATAAAAACAAAAACTAATGACAATATTTCATGGGAAAATAGTAACTAGGAGCAAATTAATAAAATTGAATTTTTTGAATATTAACCAATCCTAGCGATACAGAGACTTTGTAACATTCTTTACATATAATACAAATTTGATAGAATAGTAGATATTAAAAATTAATAATTTTACTAAAATTGAATTATAAAAAATTATTTGTTTTAATAATCGAATTCTAAAATATTATGTAAAACAAATTTCATGGTGTTAATAATTTCCACCAAGCATAATCGAATATAATTCGGTTTAAAAAACATTATAAATTATTTAATGCATAATATATATATATATTATTTACAATAAAATGTATTATTCACCTTAATCTGCTTTATGGGGATAATTTATAACTTATTCTCGGTCAGTAAATTTGTAAATTATTAACAGAACATTTGGAAAAATTAACAAATAACCTCTTTGTGGCCGTCAAAACATTTTATGAACGCGAACTATAAATTTTCGGAAAAAATTACAATAAACAAAAACTGACTTTTTCAGCAACTTTGATTCGTTTCAACGGTATTTTGTCTTCGTCGTCAATTTTTGAAAATGCATATGGATCGGAATGAGATTTTCCGACACAATTACTTTTTGCTCTTGTATTTGGGGATGACTTATTCCGATTTGTTGAATTGGCATTATTTCCGGCAGACGAATGAGGATAAATTCGATTCATTTGAGGTTTTATTGTGCATTTTTCGAGTGTTGATTTTGTTTTTGCAGATGTTTGATTCAGAATTTATCGTCCGTTTTTTCGTTCTCATTTTTTGATTATTGACAATCATCACTGTATAACAACATTTTGAAATCTCCAAGTTTTTTATTAGATGAAAGAACTGGGAATATCTGTTGGAGTCAAACCTCTCCAATAGCAAGAATCCAACAAATAAAAAGTAAAAGTGATAGCTCAATTTTACAGCGTTACAGCGTATGGCACAAAAATGGCTTAGTTAAAAGTAGCTGCCACTAATAATAAGCTATTCACACATTGCAGTAATAAAACTAAAACACACAGACACTAAAATTATGCATACACTCATATCCTTAATGTAACCAGCTTGATCGAGTGTGTATTTGTGTTTGTGTGTTAGAACCAAATAAGATTTGCTGAACGTGTATTCTCTTTCCTTTGAATACTCTTTGTTTGTGTCAGCCTCATGGTTTATTATGTATATCATTAAATTAAATGTTTGTATTTGATTCGTTAATTTACTAACTCATTCCACCAATCAAAACTGAATTTTAAATTTTCAATATGTTAATTATGATTTTGAAAATCAACGATGTTAAATCAATATTTGTACATTGAGTTCATTAAATAGTGTTAAAAATTATAATTGATATTTATTTATTTTTTATTGTGTAGTAAAGTGTTCTAAAGTGTTCAATCTTTTTACTCTCTATTTTAACTTCACCTGATGTTTGTATGTGCCACGCAAATTTGAGGCCAAATTAACCTACTACTCGTAATCGGATTGAGCTGAAAATTGGCAAGTAAATTTGCTGTCGAGAACACTGCATGCTATCAAAATTTCTGGATGATCGGATCACGCAAAGTGGGTCAATTTAAAATATATTGATATGTCAAATCTAGTGTTATTTCCTTATTTCAATATAAATTCTTATCTATTCATCAACTCCGCATTAAAGAGCTTATATCTAAAATATGTTGAAATTAAAAAGGGAAATATATTTTTTTCATTAAATTTCATTTAGAAAATTAATTTAATTTGATATTTTACTTATCAATTATAGATCCTTTGCATTTAAAAGAATTTTATATTTCAAATTCTGTTGATTAATCGCGCCAAGAATTTGTTTATTAATTATTTAATTAATATTTTTGAATTTGTGATTTAAAGAATTTCTTTTTGATCTTAGAATTGTTTGGTGCATATTTCAGCTTCCAATTGCCACCTGTCTTCAATCCTCGGCAAAACATGTTAATTTTTACACTCAATTTAATTAATTAATTTTTATTAATTTGCACAACAGATTTATTAACAGATTTAAAGTTTCAAAAGTGATATAAATAATTTGATTCATAAATTTTCTCTTTAATTATATTTAATTTACATTATTGTTATTGGGCATCCATTAATCAAATTTTTTGAACAATTCCAATTATATAAAAAGTATAATGAATAATTTTCAAATTAGTAAAAGTAATTATTTTAATTAAAGTTCATTTTTTTATATTTTAACTGATTAACTCACTAGTTACTTTAATCCCAAATTGGGATTAGTATATTTTAGAGTTCTAATTTTAACAATTGGCGTCACTGGAGACTCGTCGTTGGTAATTTAAGTATTTATTTATAAGTTAAAGTATTTACGATGTGTTTTGAATCATTTTAGGTTATGTAGTGTATTTTGTCCAAATAAAAATTAATTTTGCAAAAAATATAAATTTTAAAAATCCTGGAGGTTTAAGATAATTTTAAATATTATTTATGCAAAACATAATAAATAAACGATGTTGTTGTTAAACAATAGTTATATTATATTTTAGTATATAATTACCAATTATTTTTAATATAATCAAATTATTCTGACCGCATAAATGGTTGAAGGTTTTAACAATTTATCTCTTGTAAAAAGATATCTGGTAAAATTAAAACGAGAAAATGACACTAACAGTTTAAACAAAACAAATAATTATTGAAAGAAATTTAATTTTACAAGATTTATATATTTTTGAATAATTAGTTAATAACAATTTATTTAGAATAAAATGTTTATGTTATTGATTATAACATTTTACATAAATTTATTTTATTTTAATTTTAGCTGAATAATTACATGCTGATTTTAAAATTTGTGTTTTTTGTGTTTGATTATATTTTGTTAACAATTTAATCACTGAGAAGTGTCAGTTAAATTTGATTGAGTACATGACCACAGGATTGCGATATTGCGATGGTCGGACGCAGTAAAGCGTATCGAATAAAAATTAATCCGTACAATATGTATACATAATATTCAAACTGGTAGGCCAACAACCCACGATGCACGAATACTTTACGGTGCAACAGGCTTTACTTTTTAGTAAGTATTGTTGATTTATATATCATGATATAATTTAAAATTCTTTTTCTGAGCCTATTTGGCAATGAAGTTCTAAAAATTTAACAAATAATTAAATTTAGAGATTTTACTGACAATATAAAAATAAAATATATACTTTGAAATTAAAATCTTTTTAATAAATTCAATGAAAAAAAAATCAGTGGTGAAATTGGAAAAAAAAGTTCTAATAATAATAATAATTATAATAATTATATTAATAATAATAATATATATAAAACAATAAAATGACAAGGACTATCTTATAGTCGAAAATTTTTTCATTAAATACATTATTTGCAGCAAAAGGCTTAAATTATCATTTTTATTGTTTTAAATAATAAATGCTGCTACCAAGAAATCATCATTTTATAATAATATTAATAATATTAATATTAATAATAATAATATTAATTTTTTAAAGATAAATATAATAAGTTTTTAATCAGTATCTATAATGTTTTTGACATATAATTTATTCTAAACAAATCAAACTATACAAAACTATACAATTTGAAATCATTATTTTTTCTTTATTATATTCAGTGTTTTTTACACAAATAATACAAATATTATTTTGTTTTTGTAATTTTATTGATTATATTTTCTTAAGACAACTTTTTAATTGAAGTACTAATATAAGATATAATAAAATATAAAGAAAAAAAGAAAATTTTAAAATATTTTTTATCGAATTTAATATAAATAAATCAAATCCATCGTTTTTATTCGCATTACTTATTTCAATTAAGTTTATTTAACACTAGATTTACGGGTAAAGATAGCCGTAAAAAAAGCGGTATACCTAATTCTGTATCGGAAATGAGAGAGTCGGTAGAAGAGAGTAATTAATATTTACCTATATTTGATGACATATCTAAAATCCAACATATGTATTCAAAAAATAATAAATCAGTCTTATATGTATGTATCAATAGAATTTTAAATGAGTCAAATTGGCTCAGTCCGTAAATTTAGTGTTAAATTGAAAGACAAATTGTAAAACTCAAAATTCAAGTGATTAATGTAAAATTATTCAAGAGTCCTTGTGAATTCAGAAATATTAGCGAGGAAAAAAATCTCGACAACAAAAAATTGATGAATCATGACGTGCGCTAATGTCGGGTAGAATTTAGGAATCCCAACAGTTATCAAATTTACAAATCACAAATTTCATCCATTCAGATTATATTATTAAATGAGAATTTTTTCATCCTTTTTGTCATTGGAGAAAAACGAATTGCAACTGAACAGCAAAAACGAAATTTGTAATTTCTGCCTTTAACTTGTGTTTTAATCAACTATATTTAAAAAACATCTTCAATTACAATTTTCTGTTGAATGGTAAAACAGAATAAAGTTTACCCTGTCAGCCCCCCCCCGGCCACTTTAATATACAAAGTCAATAATGAATTTCATTCTTTTTTTGGTTAACATATTTGCTGCTAAATATTAAAGTGAAATATTTTCTATTAAAAACAAAAATAGATTCACTTTTACATATAGAGAATGCTTAGTACGAAAAATATTGTTGGGTTTATTAAAATTTTGGTAGAAGCAAATTTGTAATTCTAATTCCATATGGTCATTGTTCAATAATGAAAATCTAAAAATATCGAAAATTTATTTACAATACAATTTCACACAAAATTTTAATACAATTATGTCATAAATATACAATTCTGTCTTTATACAAGTTTGTCATTAGCTTTGTCTCACTTTCCTTTGATCTTTTATGGAAACTTTACACGAAACGCATAATTTCTTCCAATAAATGACAAAACATCAATAAAGTTAACATATTTTATACACAGTCAATCCAATTCAATATTAAGATGAGGGGACTGGATTTCGCGTGTTCATAATTCCATGTACTGTGAACATAATTTAAATCAAGCGGTTCTTAAACCGTGGTCCAAAGAAACTTTCCAGCGTACCGCGAAACTAAAATATTATTTTGAAAAATTTGGGAATGTTTAAAATGTTTAAAATAATTGTGACCTAAAATTAGAATATTAAAAAATTTTATACCTAGTCAACGATGAAATTTTTTACTAATCCATAAACACGCACAAATTGCGAAGCCTAATTTTATTTAGTAGTCCGCAAATTTCAGATATTTTAGTTAGTTTTCCGCGGAGAGAAAGGTCTAAGAACCGCATATTCAGTGCTCGAAGTGGAACAAAATATGTGCCGGGATAGGCATGCTGTGGCACCCGGGATTCCAGGCTTTTATGCAGAAATTTTCAGTTGGGGGTGTTGCAAAACTTTGGGGGGTGTCCAAATAAATAAGAGAATATACCTACCTATCCATTACTGCTGCTTGGGAAATTCTTAATTGAATAGAGAATAGAGAATAAAGAATATATATATACATACATATATGGATGTACTATGTGTGACCTTAATTGCAGTATTTGTGTGCCTATAAAATGAAATAAGTACCGGGATAAACCTATAGATTATATGAAATGAAGTGCCGGGATGCCATTCCGCCTACATAATCAATGCCGGGATAATATCCCGGCTATCCCGCCTCACTTCGAGCACTGCGCATATTTAAATCATTTCTAAAATTTTTTCAAGAGTTGTAATGTTGATCATTCTCATCATTATCATATATCAATTATTTTTTATTTATTTTGTATATTATTATTGAATAAACACTTTGAGACTAACAAATAGCTTGCAATTCGCAAAATATAATCGTTTGAATAATAAATTATAGAAGCATTTAAATTTTCTAAAAATCTTTTAACACACATTTTTTTGATTGACTTTATGAAACTAGTAATTAATGATATCAGTGATAAGATAAAAATAAACAATGTATAAAACTTCATGAATCATATATGA
>CAUHTR010002460.1:0-58205 GCA_959609185.1 Schmidtea polychroa
ATATTTGAAAAATAAAACAATAAAAAATTATTTTTGATATTGTTTATTCTCGGCTCAGATTATGCGATATAGTTTTTGTTCTTAGAACTTTTTTTTAAAGTTTATTAGATACTTTAGTGTAAATTTATAGTGTAATCATTATTTAGTGCTGTTAATATAAATGGTAGTACCAATGTAATTTGCGCTAATAATTTATTTTTGACAATCTCTTACAGTGTACTCCGTGGAAAGTTCCGACAGGACGTTGCTGCTAACACAGCCGAATTGGCACGCCAAGCAAAAAGAACCTTGTATGCTGAGAATGGAGGTGACGGTTCCGACTATCACCATGTCCGAAGAATTATAACGAACCCGAACGACGATGAAATCTCATTTGTGATCTCAAGTTACAATTACGAGAACAATCCTAAAAGGATATAGAACTCCGACGCCTAGGCGATCCACACGTTGCAGTAGGGATTGCAAAAAAACCAAAACAAACAATATAGGGTATTTCGTGTTAAATTTATTGTTACGGTATTCCAAAAAAGTAATTATTCTCAAAATAAAAACATAACAACTATTAAGAAAACGAAACAAAATTCTTTAATTTAAAAAAAGTAATTAATTTACATTAAAATTAGATATTTCATGGTATATTAAAGTAACAAAAAGTAATTGCATTTACATTCAAAAATTAATAATAAAAACTAAATTGAAATAATTAATTATAATTTTTAAGTTACTTAAAATATGCCGTAAAAACGTAGTTTATCTAGGCTTTTATCGCCCAATCGCGATCGAATCTTGGGTGCTGCAAGAATTAAAACCATACAGACTTTTTTTCACTATTCTTTTCTTCAAAATTAAATTTTCCATTTTGCACTGGAAAATTCTACACTAAATACAAAGAAAATGCAATATGTGTAAATACTTACCCACATCAAGCCGCAATAACTTTAAAATGCTAAAAAAATATTTAAAAATTATTTAATGTTACTCTCAAACGATAATGCAACAACTATTAAAACAGTTATTTTTTCAGTTAATAATGTACGCAATATTTTTTTCAGTTAATTATATATGCGCTCCAAATAAATAATGACAAACAACTTTTATGTTCTATGTTGTATCAAAAATATAACATTTATGATTGCATGCGAATAAAAAAGCTTTTACGAATGTGGATAAAGCTATATTTCCGTTTTTCAAGAAATTTTGTAATACATTTATCTTTTATTCATGTATGTGTAAAAGTATTTTTAAAAGCTTTCATGATTGTATTATGGGATTAATTTGATATACCGATACCGAAATCCCGGTAATTGATTTTTATTGATTTTTTGCTGGAATACCGGGATCCCGGTATTGTGATCCCTAGGTGCAGGTGTTAACGAATGAATTTCTACAATCGAATTCTTTCAAAAACTGATCTAAACAGTATGAAAAGTGCTGATAACAAACATACCTTCTTCCATAACTTCTGGATATGTAAACTCAACAGATATAACATTTAATATAAACAGACAACAATGCTTGAATTTAAAAATATTCATATAACTTAAATTTAAAAATTAATATTTTTGAAATATAGTAAAATTAATATAACTTTTTAGGGGCAATTTAAGTTTTTAAAAATTGACTAAAATTTTTTTTAATCTTTTTTAATCAAAATATTTTTATTCTTATTTAACATTTGTATTTTTTTTATGATGAAGATTTTTGAATGTTTTAATTAAGGTTTTCTATCAAAAATCTTTAAAAATTTCTTAATCCACATAGATTACAATAAATTCATTTTTTATTATCTCCCTTTATCAATTTATTCAAATTTTCAAAAGTTATTTTTAATAATAAATTATTTCATATTTAAAATTTTTTTTAAATTTTATTATAAAAATTTGAAACTCAATTCAACAAATTTATTATCATTTAGATAAATTATCATTTAATTATCATTTAGATAACATACCAAAAATTTAATATTAATATAAAATATTTATATCGAATTAAAAAAAATTTATATTTAAAAGTAATATAAAATTCTATTTTATGGTATGAAAAAATTTTTTTAATTTAAAATATAAATTAATGAATTTTATTTTTGCGTTAGAAATAGTAGTCGATTTTTTTTATTTATTTTGCAAAATTTTTAGAAATTTTAATTATGGGAACAAAATAATGACTGAAGTATTTAAAAATTAGTTAAAAGAATTGAGAAAATAAAATCTTTTTTTAATAATATAAATTTTATTATTCGCCAATAGGATTTCTATAAATTCCGATTTAAATATGATATCTTTCAATTTAATCCAATAAATTATATTTAAATATCAAAATCAAAAAAATATGGAAGCTGATGAAATTATTAGAAGTTTGATGAATATAAATTATCATGGATTCATAATGATACAAGAATCTCCTAAAGGAATCGTTATGAAAGCATTAGATGAAGAAAATAATTTAGTACTTCTTAAAATATTTTACAAAATAGAAAATTTATTTACATTTATAAACGACCGAAAATCCAATAGATGGATTCCATTAGAATTGTTCTTTCTAGAACGATTATCAGAATATAATTATGTTCCGAAATTGCTAAATTTTATCGATGAAAATAATTGGTCAGCAGTTGTCATGGAATATCTTGGCGGTGATTGGATAGATTTAGATCATTTTGCACAGATATCTGATGGAGAAAAATCAAATAAAATCGTAATTAGAAATTTGGTTTCGATTGTATATAAGATGTCAGAAATCGGATATTATCATCGAGATATCAAACCATTAAATATTATGGCAAATCGAGTAACACTTGAGATAAAAATTATTGATCTGGAAGATATGTTTTACGCTCCATTCGATATCCCGATTTGTGATTCAGCATTAGGAACAATTGGTTTTCAAAGTCCTGAAACATATGGTGGAATTCCATACAAATTGAAACCAAGCTTAGTTTGTAATATCGGATGTGTAGCATATTTTTGTAATGAATTACGATCCCCGTTTAACTCGGTAAGTAGTACTTTGGACTGTCGTTTTCCAGAAATGGCAAGGTCATCAGAACAAGCTCGATTATTTATCACAGCTTGTATTAAAAAAAATCCAGATAAAAGAATTGAATTTAATAATCTCCTTTCTCACGATTGGCTTTTTGATGAAAATACAAGATATTATCCGATAGTTATTGCAAAATCATTGTGGAAACTTTTAATGAATATCTTTTTTTAATTAAAAAAGATTTCAATATAAATTTATCCTATAATCTAGTTTGCTTTTAATTATTTTGTAATTTTGTTTTAGTTATTGAAATATTTAATGACTTTTTTTATTTTATTCTATCCATTTTATCTCTTTATTAATCTACCTTATTTTTTATGCAATATTTAGAGTTGATTTTCTTTAAATCTAAAATTAGAGTTTGAATTAGTGCTTGAAAATCTGTTTTTATTGTATAATATTGTTATTGTGTATTGATTTATATTTTGGAGTTTTAAAAATTATAATAACATGACATTTTTATTTCAAAGATAGCTTATTAGGATAACTTATTATTTTGAATAAATTTTCCTTAAAAATTCAAGTAAGATGAAATGTGATAGATATTAAGAAATTTGATTTTTTTATTGTAATTCACGTTTTGAGTGCAAGTTGACATTTAAATATACAGGGTGGCACAGATAAAGTGAAGCACAAGTTTAACTACTTTATTTTTTCTTGCCTAATGATATAGCTTGCGCAATTATATAAATTTTTAATATTTGAGTTTGTTTTAATATTTTAATATTTAATTATAATATGAGCGGTTCCTTAAATTTAAGTTAATGGCATTGGAATTCAAACGACAAAGAATTTTAAATTTATTTTTGGAGGGAAGCATCAATCGGAAATTTTAAAGTTAACGAAAGCAGAGGGCATTTGCCGTTCGTTGGTATACAGAACCTTAAAAAGGTACAAAGATTCCGGCACAGTTGTACCACCAAAGAAACCTGGTCGAAGCCGGACCGTTCGTACTCCCAGGCTAGTTAAAGTTATCCGTGAACGGATTCGCCGAAAACCAGCCCAGTCGGCCAGAAAGATGGCAAAGAGTCTTGGAATATCGCGAATATCTGTATCTCGTGTTCTTAAAGAAGACCTTGGACTTACACCTTACAAGAAACGGCGTGTTCATGGTTTATCCGACACAAATAAAAAGAAACGAGTCACAAGATGTAAGGACTTATTATCTCGGCACGCTGAATCAGTAATCCTGTTTACTGATGAAAAACTCTTCGTCCTCCAACAGTCACACAATACTCAAAATGATCGAGTGTACTCGCCATCAATTACCGATATCCCTAGTCATTGCCGCACGGTCCAGCGTTTCCAAGGAAGTCCTTCTGTGATGGTTTACGGAGGTATTTCCAAAAAGGGTCGTTTGCCTCTGAAATTCATAGAAAAGGGTGTCAAAATTAATTCTAAATATTATTTAGAAGAAGTATTACAACGTCATGTGATGGCGAATGCCTTTAAATTGTTTGGAAATGATCCATGGGTATTGCAGCAGGATTCTGCGCCCGCACATGCCGCTAAAATAGTTCAGAACTGGTGCAAGTCAAATTTGCCTGATTTCATTAGCAAGGAACAATGGCCTTCATCATCTCCGGATATAAATCCTTTGGACTGTTGTATGTGGGCCTTAATGGAACAGCGTCTAAATAATCTAAAACCAATGAGTTTGGATAAATTTAAGTGCTTACTTCAGAAAATTTGGATTGAAATACCTGAAGAGCAGGTGCGTGCCGCATGTGAAGCATTCCCACGCAGATTGATGGCCATTGTCAAAGCCAAGGGTGGCCACATTGAAATTTAATTAATAAATGTGAAATAGATGGAGACTTCGTTTTAAATCTTTTAAGATTTTTCAAATGTATTTTAAAAAATCATGTTAAAATGAGTTTTTTCTTTGCTTCACTTTTTCTGTGCCACCCTGTAGACCAAAATTTGGTTGTTCTTTCTGTCGGTATTGCAAACTTTTGTTGCTTTATAACGAAGATGACACAAGTTTTCAATTTCTTACATACATCGTCCAGTTGGAAACTTTGTTGTAAACTCAAAACGTTACTATTCGTCGCCTCCAGATTTGAGACAAGTTATACAATAATTGAAAAATGAGTATGTCGTCAACCGTTTTATCGAACTGGATCTTTGGAGTATGTTTAATAGTATATCGAAGAAAATATCGGCATCATATCATTTTATTATAAGATAACACAGGAGTTTGTAGGATATGCCTTTCACATTTCTGAAATTTTATTAAATATGTTTATTGAACAAATGATCTCTTGTCAGTCATCTTTGTCAAATATGAGAGAAAGATCTACCGGTCTATATACCATATTAATAAAAGTTATGGTCAATTATAGAAATTATTGATTTCTAATAAATCTACGGGCTTACTGAATATTAAAATAAATGAATTTATTTAGTTTTTATTTTTATTTTGCGTTTTTCTTTGCATTTAAATTTTATCTGGTGGATTTTGCATATGAAATTGATGATGAAAAATACCCTATATTTTGTGCTTTTCAAGAAACTTCTAGAAAGTATTATTCTAGAATAAAAACAAGAAATATTAAGAAATGATAGATTTAAAAATGAAAATTAAATGAATTTGGTTTTCTCTAATTAATATTTTCTCAACATACTCTTAAAAATATTTTTTCTGAAATCTAATAGTTTTGATAAATTCGTTTAACCAAGCCATCGTTGAATGTTGTTGAGTTCGTATCGTTTGAAGTGACAAACCCCAGTGCCGGTTCTAGGAGTTTCCTGTGTGTAGGCGAGATGCGAATTTGCCACCGCAAAAATAATAAAAAAATAAATAATTTCATTCAAAAAAATATTTAACTTATAGCTTAGTGTCCAACGTGAAGGTAGTCAAGATTTTTTTACAAGATTTCGACCCCAACCCAAAAAAAAACATTTAATTTTATTGTTGGAATTGACATAAAAAATAGAAAATACCGCCGACGTTGCCTACACTTAAAACCGGGCCTGAAAAATTATGTTTAATTTTTATCACTATAATTACAACAGTTGCAACTCTTTGTTTGATAATAAATTCAGTTGCCCCTATTGGAAACTGCCTCAAACTTGAAAATTTAATTTCACCTTAATAATATTTTTCTGATTTAGTCGATTACGCGATAGCTAGAACTCACTACTCATCAACTAAATGTCTTCTACCACTATGGCAATTTGGTTATGCATTCTTTGCTTTTCGTATGGCCTAGTTGTTTCCAATCATTTACCAAGCAGAAACTTAAATTGTCTTCGTTCTACCATTGGACTTTCAAAAAATTAAATTATTTTCGTTTAAAGTTTGAAAGTAATCTGTCAAATTTTTGAGGTTAACTTTCCTTAATGCTTTTCTTGATTAATTTATTATTTTTCAAATAGTATTGCCTAGGAACTCCAGGCCGATTTGAAATTATCATATTCGTACTTATTTTCTTTGGTACCTCCCAATGTCTGGAGCTCCAAAAAGTATTAATGTTCTATATTTTGTATGAATTATATAATTTCTCAAATTCAATAATATATATTTGGTTACATAAAAGTTTTTCAAAATTACATATGACTTATTTTGTACCGTAGACAAGCAGATACTTTTATTAACTAGATTTTAACTTTAGTCTTTTCTAGAGGTTTGTGTTTTCCATTATGGAAATACATTCTTCCTATAGATCAAGTAGGCACAACCCGCGGTCCTCGTAGCAAGTTTAAAAACATAAGAAACTTCCCGTGAATTGCGGAAATTTTATGAAAGAATTTAAACTTCATTGCATTATAAAAATAGTTAAAATTGATTTAATCCTATTGATTTGATTTGTATTTGTACTTGTTTCATTATTTCCTATCAGTACATACCTGTTTCTTCGAAATAAATCAATTTTTAATTTATTTATTAAGCTTTATAAGTTTGGGCATTTTATCGATTTGCATAATTAAATTGTAGACGATCCCCAACAATATTTAGTTTTTCTAATTTAGTTTACGTCATATTTCAATGATATTCTTAATCAATATTCTAAATCAGCGGTTCTTAAACTTATTGAAGACAAAAAATTTCTTGGCTGACCCCAAAGTTCATTCATCAATAAACCAATTAAGACAGTGTTTATAAGAAAAATTAAAATTTATTTTTATAATTCACTGAGATACAACACAATATATAAATAACAAATAAAATAAAGTAATAAAATATTTGTATACAACATATAAAATTATGTATATTTAATTTTTACCATGTGAATGATGGTGTTGCTTTTGTGACACTAGAATTGCAATATTAGGATCTATATTTGATATGTTTATCCTTAATTCTGATTCAACATCCAACCGATTTCGATATTTATTCTTATGTATAATAGCATCGAGAAAGCTCTTTCACATAAATACGTTGTACAAAATGGAAGTAAATATTTAATTGCTTTTTCAGCTAATGTTGGATATACATTTTTAACTTTCAACCAAAACTCTTCAACACTATGCTCATTAATTTCACTAGAAAATTAACTTAAAGAAAAATCAATTTAAAGGAAAACTAGTTTTTAACGCAGGCTGTTCTTTTTAAAGAATTTATTTCCATGGTTACAATTACTAATTTTTTTTCAAATTTAAATGAAAAAATCAACGATTTCGATTTGATTTATGCCAATTTGCAAATCTATTAGAATTTAGAAAAAATAAAACCAAAAACTTGAAAAAATTTCCGTATTTTTAAATATAAATGTCAGTCATATGCTCGCGAACCCCTACCAGCAGCCGGCGGACACCCAGGGGTCCGCGAACCACAGTTTAAGAACCGCTGTTCTAAATCAATACTTTCGAAATAAATAAATGTCTACAGTAAAAATAACTAATTTACGAAATTTACCCATTTGATACTTAATTTAATTTGGATATCTAAAAACCTTGTCAACAACATATCACATTCGCAAACTTTAATGCTATACCACATACAAGCCAGCTAATATTGAATTTTTTCCCATCATCATTGATTATTCCGTGCAATTAAATATATTTCTATACAAATCACAATAGTAAAATGTCAAAATCAATTCAATATTTGAAAAAAACATTCTAGTGACTAAATTATGAAAATAAAATGTTTTACAAAAAATGAGCGAAGATTCAAACAAAAAAACACAATTCAAGAGTCATGAAATAGTAGTAATCATATAATAATAATAATAACAATAATAATAATAATAATAATAATAATAATATAATAATAATAATAATAATAATAATAATAATAATAATAATAATAATAATAATAATAATAATAATAATAATAATAATAAAGACAACCCAAATCTATTGAAATAATCTTCAAAAACAGTAAATATCTGGACACAATATACACAAAAATTCATTGAATCCACACGGCCGCTCGCCCTCAATATTATACCAATGCAAAATCAATAGCTTCTGAAAGTGAAAAATCAATTTTTGTCTAAAGAAATTCGCTCTACGAACCAATCTTGTGAAATTGATTTGTGAAAGTTTGAAATTGCTTCTCGATCTTGCATATTGTCTGATTGACAAAAGGAATGCCTCATTTCGGATCTCGCATTCTGATCGCCTCTGTGTTCATAAGAAAGAACCGATGCCGGCTTTTCACGGAGATTCCATAACTTCTTGATTATAGAATTATTCGATGAATCAATCACTTCCTTTTGTTCGGTGATGACGGTTTTCAAATAATTCAATTCGTGAGTTAATTTTTGCTCTGTACAATGCGATTCAACAAGCAGCAGTTTTGTATTTGCTAGGATTAATTCGGTTTCGTAAATCTGCAATTAACAATTTTCATATGTATATATGTATGTGTGTGTGTGTTTATGTACTACGAACAATGCATTTTGGATTAGAAAATATATTTACTAGATTAAATATTTTGTTAGGGGCAAGCGACTCAAAAGAAATTTCGTAAAATAACACAAAACAAAAAAAATAGTTATGTTACTTTTAAAGCGTTTCTATAGTAAATCAAATCCTCTGAATTCAAATATCACATTAGCTTTTGTCTAGCGCCTCCCGCTGTTTTGCTATTGAAGTTAAAATTTTTCACTGAAATTGTTTTTAATATGCATTTTTGATATTTTTATTTTTTGATAAGATATTGTTTAACACAATTATGGCATCTTCTTGAAATTGTAAACTATCTGCCGACTCATTTTTTTATATGATGAAATATATAAATTTAGTATAAATTCGAGTGTATCTTCTTCATTTAGTATAAGCTCGGCCAACTCAAAAATATCCAATGTAAGGGATTGAAAAAGATAATCAATTTTTATGTTTTTATTTTTTTTGCCCCCCCAAAAAACCGGGTCCTTCCGAAATAAAAATTCCAGATTATTATTGATTTTCAGGATTTTCGATTTTCCGAGTGTACTACTAGATAATTTTCAAATTACTTTAGATTGTTTCATACAAAATTAAACTCTACAAGACGATCGGATTTTTGATTTTATTGATTTTCATTATTTTTCAATTTTATTATGAAATAGTCAATATTTTTCAAAATATGTTTAATTCAATGAACTCATCATAAAAGTCTCTAAAATATGCAAATTTTCATGAGTATTTGTATGTTGTTTTAATATATTTAAGATTTTGGCGTGTCATTAAAATGCCAAATTTCAAATTTCAATATTTTTCAACAAAATTTATGGATTATTATTGATTTTTAGAATTTTCGATTTCCCCAGTGTTCTACTTGATAATTTTCAAATTGCTTTGGATTGTTTCATACAAAATTAAATTCTCTACAAGACAAATCTGTTAATTGTTAATAAGTTATTTATTTTCATTGTTTTTCGATTTTCACATGAAATAATCAATATTTCTCGAAATATTTTAACTCGTTAGATTTAGTATAAAAGTCTATACAATATAATATTAATGATCCATGTTAATTGCACTTTTATTATATGTTACTATTTATAGACGTCCCAAGTGATACATTGCAGTCATAACTTAATTTTGACCCAGTGATCGATTATTCATTTTTATCCGAAATTGTATGGATTAATGATATCTAAATGATTTATTGATTTTAACATTGAATTAATTATTTATTTATTGATTTTCAAAATTGTGATTTTAAAGGTACTTAAGCGATAAAATTCGAGAGTATATGGACGGATTCATAGTAATTCGAAAAAACCTAACCTGATTTTGTTGTCGATCATATTCCTCTTTTGTCATGCATATTATTTGGCTGGCTTTAGTTTGTAATTGTTCACTATTAAGTGGTAATTGTTCGGTATCGGTGTCCGCATCTTTCACTGACATATCTTTATTAGAATTATGAACAAGTTTTTCACTGCACTTTTCACATTCTAATATTATTGATTTCAGATGATTAATAATCTCATCGTCTTTGTTAAGGACATTCAATAATTTTGAATCTTCTGATCTTTCACTCAATTTTGTCGCAATCTTTTTATATTCTGCAATAATGTCTTCTTGTCTTTTAGCCTTTTCTTCCCTAATTATTACCTCTTCACGGAATTTATCTTTGACCTATTAACCACAATGCTAAATATCAAATAATAGATAATTAACTTGTTTGAGCTCATCTTGTAAATGTTGTTTATCATCAATAGCATCAATTAAACTATTTTTTGTAACAAATAACTCCTTTGAAAGCACTTCAACAGTTTCTTCGAGCTGAAAATATTTACAAATTTGAAAAATTTTAACTAATGTCACATGTCTAAAGATTTTCCCTTACTAATAAAATTTTTAATCTTTTTTACATAAGCTTATCAACATATTATGTTGACAGGACATTCAATAATAATTATTACTTGGTTTTTCTGAAATTTGTTTTAGTGTCACGCTTTTAATTAATTAATTCAGCTTTATTTACAATTTTTTTATTTAAAAATGTTATTTAGATGTTAAATAAGTAATTTAATAAAATTAAGATGTAAATGCTATTTTTAAAATAATTTAAAAAATAAAAACATGTGCTGCTATCCAATCTAGTTTGTATAAAAAGTGGCAAATTTATTAAGAGTTTCATATATCCCAGTGCTTCTTAAACTTTTTTCATTCGCGACCCCTTTAATGATTGTAAACCTTTTTTGCGACCCCTTATAATTTAAAATAAAGATATATAAATTTTTTGTGAAGATTTATTAATTAAGTAATAATATAAATACATATGACAAAATTGACGTTTCATTTGACTAATGAGTAGGAAAACATACGACAATTATGCAATTTTATGTATTTGGATATTTTATATAAAAATTTCGCGACCCCAATATTTCGCTAGGCGACCCCAAACGGGGTCGCGACCCATAGTTTAAGAAGCCCTGATATATACGATTATTTATATTGAATTTTATCATAAATAAACTACTGATAAATTGTCAATAGACTTCATTATTGAATGAAATATATGATATAGTGGCAAACAAACATATTAAGAGTTTCATATACATTTATTCTTTCTTTTTTTCTGAATGATAAACCGTACCTTTCCAACGTATATAATAGTAGGGTTTGTAAATTAAATAAGAACTAATCGGATTCCATGCGTGCTTTAACCCCTTGTGTGATTTGCCCGAACACAATTCGGGAAGGTATTTTGATGACAACGATTTGTCCGAACTGGATTTGTGCAAATCATACACAAGACTTTTTATAGTGATTTGCTCGAGAGCATCTCGGGTCATTCCGCCACCAGGTGGAAACAGCTTGTAACTTGCTTCAACATTCGAAATGTTAAGGTTAATTGCTCTTTTGGTCCTGACAGTGTATTCTTAATAATTGATAAATAACATACTCTCAGAAAGGGTTAACTTTAGTTTAACATTAATAATGAATTCTACCTATTCATCCCCACGCTTTGCTTAATAATTATATAGTTCAAACTTCTCTTCCTGTTATGTATATGCTTTTATCGTCCTTCTTATGTTTCAAGCATCATTTCCAGTTCTCGGCTGTTTTCCGTACATTTCCTGACAATGAATTCTTGATGATAATGAATCAATTATAGGTCATCAATCAAGATAATGACTATTAATTATTATCAGTAAAATCAACAAATGCCTTCTTGTAATTAATGAATTATTTCTCAGTGATTAAAATTAGCAGGAAAATTATTGATAAACCGTGATCAAAATCTTAAGCAACTGTATCTAAATTACGTAAAGGTCGAAGGCAGGCTTTGTCATAGATGTCCACATATTTTAAAATTTTATATTATTTGATCTCTTAATTGATTTTTAACGGGTTTCATCAAATATTAAATAATAATAAACATTTCCAAATATTTTAAAATCAAATCAAATATACAAGTATTTACACTAAATTATTTATTGGTACACAAATATTTCTAAGATATTATTTTGAATACATTTTGAAATTAATTATATGGCAAACTATATCGCTTTTAATGATTTGATAGAGCGGATTGAAATAGACCTAATGAAAATAATAAATAAGCCAATTTAATATTTTTAGAAATAACATGGTAAGTACGTGGTGTGGATACAAAGTGCTTAGGTTTATATATAAATATTGTTTCGACCAGTCATGGGGAATAGCTTGTCCATCTGACTGTCTGTTGCGCGTTTGTTGTACACCCGTTTCCAGCGAACAAACGCATCTATATTACAGGTTGGTGTACACAACCAGTTATAGATGCGTAACTACAGTAATTCATAAGATATTTCTGATGAAAAGTTAATTTAATGAAATAATGTAATTTATGTTTAACTATTTTAGCCATTTTCTAAATGGCTTTCAAGTATTTTTTTTATTTAAAGTAAATTTTAAATCCATATAGATATGAGATCATTATTCAAGTTCTTAAATATTCCTTTTTATAAACATTATTATAAATTATAATTAAATTTCAGGGTTTTTTAGGATTTTTATATGAAATTTTATGAAGTTATTTGGAATTATTTCGATATAAAGTAATTAAGATATATTTTAAACTATAAATAAATAAAGTAATTAGTCGAATTTTGTCATGTTCTATTAAAAAACTAATATTAAATTTATTAAAAATTGAAGATAAATCTTACGAAATAATGTCTTTATTATCTATATATATATATATATATTATATATTATATATATATATATATATATATTAATATATATATATATATATATATATATATATATATATATATATATATATATATATATATATATTTCAGTATTAATTCGATAAATTTATACAAATTGCCAGTTTAAGATGAAATAGTTCTACAAAATTCTATATAAAATAACAAAATGCTTCTAAAAGAGACAACAAAGTTGAGGACAATGTTAAACTTACACCGAAACCACAATTATCAACTTACATCTATATTGTTTCGTTCCAACTAAAACAAATAGAAAATGTTCATAAAATATCTATTAATTTACCGTTATAATTTATTAAAAATAATGCACTTACTTTATCGATATTTCTTTGTAAAGCAATTTTTGATGAAACCAATTCCTTGGCTAAAGCATCATTTTCCTGGTCTAATCGGTTGTATTCTTCTTTTGTTTTCTTTAATTCCTTATTCAAAATGTCCACTGGATCTTCGGTTTCAGCTCGAACTTCTTGAATTTTTCTCCATTCCTTTTCCAATCTCGATAATTTAGAATTGGAAATCTGTAATATATTTTATAGGTAATAACAATAATTAATGTCAAATAGCGTGTGTGAATTGGAAATGTTTTAAAATTTTAATTGATTCTTAATTTTTTTTAAATTGTTTTAGTTATTTATGCTTCCTTTTTCATTTTATCTGATTTTAGGTGATTATTTTATATATTGTCACTTTTAACGAGGTCAATATCCATTATTATTTTGTTGGAGTTTATATGTGAAATAGTAAATTAATAATTATGAATTTAACTTTAAGCGTCCTCAAAATATTTTAAATAATATGAATAATTATTGATCAGCATAATTACAATCTAGCCTTTACTTCACTGATCAAAAACCACACAGAAAAATTAGATAAATTAACAGTTTTAACTTAACGGTTTGATTTATCATAAATTCTCACAACGAATATTAGCTGAACAATTTTCATCTCAACTTGCATCTTGTTCTATTCAACATGAAATGTAAATGCACTACATTGTTCCAATTTTGATTTATGTAACAATTCATTTAGAAAAGGTAACGGTATAATTTTGTTTCAAAGTTTGGGTGACACAGAAAACTACCAGTTCTCTTTTTTCTTCATTGCGATTGCCTCATATTTTTTCAAGAATAATTCGATTCCAGCAGATAATTATTTCAGGAGGTGATTGATTTCTTTTTACCATTCTTGCTTACAAATGTTTAAATACACTTTAATATATAATTCAGATAATGTAATCTATAGTTTAATTTTATCCACCATTACATTATTTAAAAGGTTAACCTTAAATTGAAAATATTAATTATTATTCTGAAATAATAAATATTAATATAAAATATTTGATTTGCTATTTTTAATTTATTTCGATTTTAAGAAATATATTACACAAAATCCAAACTTGATTTTTTATTTGTTTTTTTCTGTCTCCCCAACTATTGATTATTTTATTTTTAAAATTAGTTATGGTATTTTTATTTAGGTGGCAGATAAGATACACGATCTGGAATATCTTTGTAATTGGGAATGGATTTAGATTGAAAATAGAGAATAAAACAATAAATTTACTAAAATTACATACCGGGACTTTATATCTATAAATACTAATTGAAAATTGATTCAAGATTCGAATTATATAATTAAATTTTTTTTCTTCATTTAAGATTGGCCAATATTAATTTTTACTTATTTTTGATAAAATTGATTATAGAAAATTTATTTTTGGAAAACAATTAAATTAAAGTCAAATTTAGACATCCTAGGGTCATTACCAAACAATTTTATTGAAATAATTAGCAATATTGCAAGCTTAACCTCGAATTAATAATTGTTACTATTATTAGATACACCAATGAAAATATAAAAATAATTAAAATTACTAAAGAAAATAAATAAAATATAAATAAAAGTATCTATACGAAAATGCTTACTTTTATATTTTGTGCAGAATTAATAAGTTCTTTGCAAGCATCAACATTTCTATATAATTTTGGTAAAGTTATCCGAAAGTAAGTTAGAGCTCCTTCAAAATCCATGGTGAGTAATTCTTTGCGAGAAAGTTTTAATAAAGCCAGCGCAACTTTAAAAATAACCACTAATCCCTAGAAACGATTTTGCAAAACCCTAATTAATATAAGTTGCGTTGAGTAACATATTTACTTCATATAAAAATAAATCAAGAATATGATAAACAGCATATAGATGAAACTTCATTGTAAATAATGTCATAAACCATTGATTAGCATACATATGTGACTCTAATTGAAGTTCGGTAAAGTGTTGGTGAAGATCGGTTAGTTTTTCCTGAAAATTAATAAAAGAAATTTCAAAAAAAGAAATTATTATCAAACAGCCATTAAATGATCGAGCTGATAAAGACATATATGGAGACCTTCGAAATTGTTTTTGAATACATCACGAATTTGATATTTATTCATTATGGCCACTAACAAAGAAAATGCTTGTTCTTCTGGCATCTGATATTAATAATTGGAATCCATTTCATAATAAAGTCTATACTCACATGCAAAATTAAAGCAGCAGCAAGGAAAGCTGAACCTTGACAATATCCAATTTCTTCATCATAAGAAGCATAAGCTTTACACACATGAAAAAGAGCTTGTTGTCCGTGACCATCTTTTTGTAAAAATAATGGATGTGCTGTAAACGTTCTTGGCATATCTCGCTTGATAACTGCATCGTATTTCGTTTCCTTAATAATTAATGAAAATGTTTTTTTTGAAATTAGGGGAAATAATTATTCCGTTAAAAATTTGCTGTTGATTAATGAAACGGCAATATCATATATCTATTATTCAACCTTGCTACTCCTATTTTTTTTAAATCTGGAAAACTTTCTTAAAAACCATATTTATAAAAAATGTTTTACTCCTAAATTTCAATACGGAATTTAAACCTTTATGAATTAAAATAATCTTTAGAAGATAAACTATTGCAAATTGGTCAGCAAAGTGAAAATCTTAGACGAACAATTAAAAATAATTTGATTAATTATGATAATATAACAAAATATAGCGACATATATAGAGACTATGAATAACAAATACGCTAACCAGTTAACTCTTGATTAATCGGTTAAATGAAAGATAAGTAGATTTTTCAAAGATTTTTGGTTTGTTACTAAGAATATTATAGTTCTGGATTTTTATCAAAAACACCTTACATAACACCGTATTTACGGGTGTGATCCAAATGTTGAAGTATGAAGTTGTCCTTGACCAATGATTCATTTGTTTAACATTAATGTGAAGAACACAATTATGTTCCTTATTTATAATTCGATCGATAAATAGTTCCAATCCCAAAGCAGTCAATAAAGAAGTGAAAATAGTATTTCGTTGAAGTATTTAGTATAAACTTAATTTATTTGTTGGCCATTTCAATTTCGTGAAAATGAATAGTAAAGAATCGCAGTACGAAAGACATCATTGTCAAACATTGGTGGTCTTTCATATTTTGGATGATTTCAAGGCGATCATCAAGAAAAAAAATTACATATTTTCTAAAACTTATTGCATCTGGATATCTTTTATGAATCTTTTGCAAATACAAGTGCAATTTTAAAAGTTTAACTGATAAAGACCGTGGAATATATCATAAAAATACAAGTTAAGAAAAAAACTTATATTGAAATCTAAGTCAAAAGAACGAGATTATTTAAACTATTTTACTAAATTTTATGAATATATGAAGTTAATTTTTAATTTTTAATTACACATCAGCTAGATCAGCGTTTTCCAACCTGTGAGTCGCGGGATCCTTCCAAGTGAGTCGCCAAATCAGAAAATTAAAAAAATTAAAAAATTTTTAAAAAGATTTAATTTTCCAAAATATTTATTACACCCAGATTCTCAGCTATGTCGGTGCTCAAAACAAAATACAGAAATCGATTGAACTTAAGCCTCGCATTGATTTTCTTGTAAAACAAATGCAAGCTCAACCCTCGCACTAACAGTAACTTCATTATGATTAAATTTTAATAAAAATTTTTTATGCCTTGAACAAAAAGCTAAAAATTTTTCTTTTACTCCCGCGCGCTCAGGACCTGAAATAGGTTGACCATACTGCCTAGTACACTGTCATCCGATTCGCGTACATTAAGAATAAGAACTTACAGCCTGCGCTGAGCACTTTTTTAAAATGTTTTTTAAAAACTTCCGACGTCTTCCAGCGTCTTATGAGACGTATTCGACTTTGCCGTACAGTTTATAAAACACCTAATTAAATATTTGCGATAACATTGCTAATTTTTATTGGCTGATCGTTTTTTGCTTGCCCTATGGGTGTCAAAATTGTTGTTTTGAAGTTGTAAAAAAGAACTCCTTTTACACCTAAATACTCCCAAATGCGTTGGCGGCTGAATCTCCTCCCAGACCCCTATTCGTCCGTTGTTTCAAATGTACCTACCAGTCTTTTGATGCAATAAGCGGTAAAGGAATCCTTTATTAAACCACGTTCTTTTTTGAATTGTTGCAGAGCTTGCAGTGGCACTTTCATCGCTATAATATTTTATAATGAAAAATCTGACCTTGAAAAGTAATCATGTTTCTTACTAAAATACAACTGATTTGAGATAATGATAATCGTGTAAAATATTCCTTGTCTATATATTCATTTAACATAGAAAATTCTAGATAATTTCATATTGGTTTACATCAATTAACCAATCAAAATGTGAGCAACTTATAAAACATCCCGTGTATAAAATATATATAAACATGCATAAAATGTATTGAAATTCAGAGATATCAAAAGAAATGAGAATTTTATAAAATATTATAATTAATTAATTTACAATTACAAAAGATTTAAATATGTTTTACATATAAACCAAAAGGAAATTAGATAAATATTTACCTTTGTAATCAATATTCTATACACATCTTGCAATTGTAATTCTTTGGTCAAAGATGATCCCATTAACTGCCACACTTCACCCCGTAGAGCTTCCGGTATGCCATGCTTCACCAATTCATACAACCCTTTAGGTCGACTTGTAATATCATTCTGCCATTCATTTAATAAGATGCCCCAACGGGAAAGTAATTGTTCATCGGTTATTTCTTTTGACACTGTTCCCCCGCCACTTTTAACCAGTTCTTCATTATCTAAAAAAGTTAAATATATTAATGCTTATATTTTATAAGTATTGATTGTGGAACAATTTACACTGTTAACGACTCATTACAATGTCACTATGCATCCTTTAGAAGTCGATAAATCGTATTTTTGACAATTATTATTTATAACTTAGTCGTGACTGGTGACCGACAAGAGTGCTCTGACAAAGGCGTGCAGCTTAGACGTGAAACTAGAGTTAATTTAATTAGTGCGACAGATTAAACCTAAATGTAAGATGACTCAACTACGCCATTGCATTAAGTCAGACATTCTACCATTCAGCTTGGTGAGTAATGTTGGATTTTCACGATTATTAAATGAACACGAACCACGTTATGTCATTCCAGATCGTACAACTTTTTCCAGATATTTAGTTCCTGACATGTACATGGCTGTACGAGCCAAAATTCAAGGGTTAGTCGACAATGCTACCTACATAAGTTTTACCTTTTATACATGGACTAGCAAAAACAATTTGAACGGTTTTCTATCTCTTACAGCACACTAGATGGATCGATAATGACTGGAATCGGAAATTTATTTTTTATCACTACGAAATCTGGAAGGAAGTCACACTGGTTGGCTACTTGCAGATGCTCTTATTAGCATGTTGCATGAATGGAAAATTACCGGAACTAAACGGGGCATTTTGGTGAGAGATAACGGAACCAACATGGTTACGGCAGGTGAGTTATCTGGTCTGATTCATATGGGATGCTACATCCATACTATTCAGCTTGTGGTAACTCGTGGATTGAAATCTCAGATGTGGTGGATGCAATAACAACAGCTCGGGTATTAGTTGGTCACTTCCGACATTCAACATTAGCCACCAACAAACTCGAGACAATCCAGAAATCAATGACTAATCCGAATGGATCGTCTTTCCCTGAACATCGGCTCATTCAAGACGCACAAACCAGATGTAACTCGACGTTCTACATGCTAGAAAGACTCTTAGAACAAAAACGAGCAATTGCTGTATACTGCCAAGAAAATGCTGAAGTCAAATGTTTGAAAGCAAATGAGTGGAATTTATTGGAAAAACAATGGCAATTCTACGACTTCGAACAGGAAAATGCCACCTCGCATGCAACAGTAAGCATGATAATTCCTAGCATTAAAGTTCTGCAGGCTACACTTCGAAGACCTGCACGGGCTGGAGACTAAATATGCGATCAGCAATGCTACAGGATTTATGTTCACGTTTTATTGAGATGGAACAAAAAAAAATTTGGTTTTATCGTATTTTATCGATCCGACGTATAAACTAGCAATGCTTAATGCGGACGCTCAACCGTTTGCCAAAAATTGTCTGACTGAAGAGATGCTGCATGAAATCGAAAACATCGCCATTGTAGCATCTTCATCAACAGCACCAGAAGTTGCGAATGCCATCGTCGTGATTTCATCATTGGATTCGTACTACGATGAATTGCTCGGAGCAGAAACAATTGAACCCACTCCTGCTAATGAACTAGAATGTCAGAAAGAAATAAATGCTTATTTGGCCGAATCTCGTCAGCCAAGAAGTAATCCACCAACGGATCCAATAATTTATTGGAAAGCAAAACATCTAATCTTTCCCATTCTTGCTGCTGTTGCTAAGCGATATTGTACGACCCCCCATCTAGCGTCGACAGCGAGCGAACGTTTAGCACAGCAGGAAACATCTGTGATGACCTGTGTTCAAGACTGACGGCCAAGAAAACGGAGATGCTTTTATTTCTTCAAAAGAATCTTGGAGTCATAAATTTCGATTATTAATTTTTCTAAATTTGGCTAGCATTCTATTTTTTTAACTCTATGTTATGCACTGTTCAATATTATAATATATTATATTTACCGCGTAAACAAATTTAACAAAACATATCAAGAAATAGATTACACGTTTTTATTAGTCAATAATTAAAATTTTTAATAAATAATAAATGTTGTTAATTGTATTTAAAAAAAATTTTTATATAAAAAAACAAATGGAGAATGTGCACACTGTAAGGAAAATAATAGATGATTTCATTTTTGATTTCCGCGATCGTCCCGCGACAGACCTAGATAAAAAACAGTCTTAGTTAAATCATTGAAAATTGCCGAAATTCCGATTAATCGGATCGGTATCGGAATCGGTAAAAAATCAAAATCGGCCCACCCCTATTAAAAAGTATTTACGCTGAAAAAAACAAAATTTGCGCTTTAAAACATATAACTTCTTAAAAATTTACTTTGAACAAAAAAATGTCTTTTATTCCTCCAAACTTATTATCAAAAAGATTTCAAGCATTCTTCAATTAATATCAGACCAGCCATATTTAAATTTGTAAAAATGTAAACTTCAATTAAATAATTTACTTATTTTCACAAATTAAGATGGTAACTAAAACCGGTTTTCGAATATTTAAAATTTAGCAAAAAACCGGTTATGAAAGCCGGTTTTTAAACACCGACAAACCCTAGTAGCAGTATAATAGATATTTTAATTTTATATTAATTTTTCGAGGAAATTTATTGAAATGTAGTTAAATATTTTGTATTCAGTTTTATTTTGATAATAAGGCTTTCGGCAAAGAGGTACCAACATATTTATACAAAATTATTTCATTCTTGTTGTTTTGCTCGATCACAAATAAATCGATTTCGGCATTTTGCTGAAGCCAGATATATTGATTGGAAACCGGCAGAACGATAGAGATGCATTGATTTGGGATTGTGTTTCTATTTAGAATCAGCTGGTGGGCTTCATTGATTTTTCTAGAATATCACCGTCAAACCCATTCACGACTCTGTTTTTTTAACTTCATACATAGCAATAGAAAACTTCGACAATTGTCTAGCTAATGTACTTATTCCATTTAACTTTTGGGATACTACTAGGCTTGCCAACTCTCCCGGAATTGGCTTTCATCTCCTGTCTCCTGGTTAATTATGACCCGGGAGATGTATACTCCCGTCTTTCCGTTTTTACAATATTTTACAATTTTTCAAGAAAAAAGTGCAGTTTTTGAAGTTTTAACTTTCATGAACATTTGCTTAAATCTCCAAAACTATTGGAGTCAGAATACAATCAGAAAAATACAATTTTAAAAACAAACAAAAATAGCATGATTTGTAATATGTAAAAATAATTGTTTTGTTTAAATCTTTATGGTATTAGTCATCATATAGTTAAAATCACTAACATGTGTAAACCAAAAAAGTGAAAAAACACATGTTATATTATTTCTTAAGCGTTATACTGTTCGCAATTTTATAATCTCCCGGTTTCAAGGTTGTGGGAGTTGGCAACCCTAGGTATTACACCGGTATCATTCCGTTGAATAATTCACAAATCTAATTCGAGAATGCCAGATCAATGATCGGTAACTCCTAATTACGAATTATATTAAAATACAATTGCTTGAAATTTCAGAGAATTGACATGAACAAAGTTATCAAATTCAATAACTTTAATAGTTTTATAAACTTTTCCAACTTGGATCAACGTCTTACTGAAGATTTTTTCGATTAAATTAGAATAAACATTTATCACGTAACATTTTCAAAGCAGGAGGAGCTTCTTTTGCCATAGGCAACGGTGTATAATCTGATTCGAGAATTTTGAAGAAATTTCCTATTTCAGGACTTTTTTAAATTATAAATATGTTTGGTCTGAATGTCTTTGATTAAGCTTGCTCTAGTCTGAGGATCTGGCAGATTAAATAACATAGATAAAGTTTTTTGTTGAACTGGATTTCTGATTTCTCCATATTCAAAAAATACATGAGAAATTTTCAAGTGATAATCCCCATTAAAATTTTAGTAAATTCTCCAAATATTTTCAAAGGGTACCAATACAAAATCTAAATTTTGCAATTAAGATAACGAAGCCACTTCAATAAATTCTTAACTTAATTCAATTAATAAGGCGCCCGAAAAGAGTTTAAATAATATCAAAAAATTTGAGACTTTAAAATTGCTTGAATAAAACAAAAATGTACAGATCATGTTTTAGAAATTAATTGATTACATTATTAAATACATAGATAGATTAAAGATTAAGAAAATTAATATTATGTAGAATTCCCATATATAAAAATGTTATTCTAATAATAGTTGAAAATGTTTTAATTTGTATCAAATATATTATTCGCAGCAAAAGGCTTAAATAGTCATTTAATCATAATCATAATAATAATAATAATAATAATAATAATAATAATAATAATAATAATAATAATAATAATAATAATAATAATAATAATAATAATAATAATAATAATAATAATAATAATATAAGAACTTTTTATTTTCACCTCTAATTTCTTTTCATTTTCAATTTATGTTATTCCATGTTATACCATGTTATACCATGTTATTCCTTATTTTTTCTAAAATCAATATATAATGATCAAAATCACTTGAAAAAAGCTTTGTCGACAATTCGTGAATATCAAAAAAACATCGATATCTTTACTGAATCATAGTCAATTTTTTTAGTAAATTTGTCTATAATGTCTATGTCTATAATAATAATAATAATTGTTTTTTTTGAAAATAAAGAAATATAGCTTTGGGAATTAGATATGAAACTGAAGATTCATGTTAAATTAATGTCTTTAAAAGCAAAATAAACTCCCAAGCATCCCTCAGGGAATAATATGATCAAAACAGAATTGAAATTAAGCTGCACTGGAATGGTGATGACTTAAAAAGGTCAATCAACAAAATTCTAAAATCAATATTGAGATAGATCTTTATATTTTATTAGTCGGGGAAATTAAAAAGGGAGTTTTAAATCGAGTTGATAAAAAAGTCATCAAAAAGACATTTGACTTTTCGAATTAATTCGAACACGTGCGATTTCCTCTTTATAAGACCGTAAAATATGAATAATCGGTATAAAATCGGGGGAAAATTATTACTTAAATCTCTATTTAAAATAATTAAATTTTGTCTTATTAAAAGAGCGATAGGATTTTCTAATGACATTTCATAATAAATTTATTTTACGATCAATTTTTTGGAAAACTATGACTAAACTATTGGGAAATAGAACAGATAATATCTACTATTAGTTAATAAATCAGTTGCACATTAATAAAAATTATTATCAACCTGATTCTACAATTTCCACATTGTTACCATCTTCATATGCATGACAATTTACAGTAAGTACGTTATCAGGCCAGATATATTGAATAGTTTTAGTAACATACTTTCCTATTAATATTTGATGGACGTCATTGTTTGTCATCTAAATAAAATTTATCATAAATGACAATTGACGATGTAAATAAATCAATTGAATTTTATTAGCAACACGATTTTTTTCACTGCAAATCTATTTTTATTATCAATTTCCTTTATTTTCACTTTTGAAATTGAAAACTGATTTAAGTGAAAAAAACGAGAATTTTAGTTACTAATGTGCGACTCTTATACAAAATTGACAGAAACAAATATTGCTTTCATTTGTGTTGATATTTTATTCTAAATCAATCTTTTAAAAGAACCAGATTTATACTTTGTGAGCTTTCAAAGACTTTTATACACCTTCTAAAATTGATCATGAAAAAACGGTCAATGTTTCTTGTTAACTATGATTTCGTATTTTAATGAAATTGCGTTAATTAATGTTATGAATATAAAATTGGATTATTGTACTTTCATTCAATTTGAACATGTCAATATTTTAAATTTTCGAAACTCAACCGTCACAATAATTCAAATGTGTAATTAAAAATAAGGAAAAAATTAAAAAATATTCAGTATTAAATGCATATTATTAGAAAAACGCCATTTTTGATATAGAAATTGTTGGAGAGAATGGCATTTTAGAATATGGTAAAAATTCGCGAGGAGTAAAAAATTTGTAAACTAAATTCTATAGATATAGATCAATATATTTTATTTATTTAACACCAAATTTTTGCAGATTTTCCTAGTGCTTTATTATTAATATTCTTATTCTTATTCTTATTATTATTATTACTAGGGGCTCCGCCCTGTTCGCTTCGCTTCACCAACCCCGTTGAACGCTGGAAATAATAGCGGGAAAATGATAATCATATCACGTTTGAAGAAGGGAACGAAGCGGAGGCGTTACGTAAGCATAGTACAACTACGTTATTAGAGTTTTTTAAGTTAAACATGATTGATGAATTTAGTCGAACACTTACATATGATAAACTTCCCATACACTATAGGTGGGTTGAAACATCACCTAGGCTGTGCAAGAAAAGAGAACGGGTCATAAAAACAATAAGTCGATTGCCTGCTGTATCCCCAAAAAATTATATTTTAAATAAAAATTAATATTAACCGCACGTTCTAATGGGGTTGGAGAAGCGAACAGGACCTAAGGGTCCCCTCCATCAGAAATTTACTTTTTTATTATTTTTTTTTAAAATTTTTAATTAATTTTTTATTTATTAGGGTACATTAGGGTAGATAAATGGAAAGTATGAAGTTGTTAGATATTAATTAGCTTATACTTGTGTTATAGTATTATTAGATATTAAAATAATTGGAATTGTTGATTGATATTGGATTAATGATTTTGTAGAAATAAGAATAATAAAAAAAAAATAATTCCCGTATCAAGATGCCAAGACCAAGATTAAATTTGACAGATGAACAAAAAAAGAAAGGACTCAGAATCCAGCCGGGACCGGGAAAACATTTCTTTATATTGCCATAATTCAATATGCACAATCCAAAAATAAGAAAGTTTCTTCTATAGCATGGACAGGTATAGCAGCAATACTCCTTCTGCTCGGTCGTACTGCACACAAAACCTTTGGGTTATCATTAGGTGATATTCAATCAGGCCATGGTCTTGGGTGGAAGACCGCTATTAAACAACGAATATTAGAAACAGATGTATTCATATGGGATGAAGCATCAATGATACTTTCAACAACTTTGTCTGCCATTGACAAGTCATTGAAGGATTTATGCCGAAAAATCTATTTTAACAGGTAGAAATGACGATGTTCTTATGACGATGATAACCAATAAGAAAATATTGAATAAACTTCCCATGGATATAGCCACTTGTATTGGAATAGATGAAGCAACGGCTTGTGGAACAGACCGAGCTGATGAATCAGATGAAACAACATCTCTTGCCTATTCCCCAGAAAATCTCGCATCAATCACACCACCCGGGCTTCCACCACAAAAATTAAATTTTAAAGTAGGGGCAATTGTGATGCTAATCCGAAATCTTATTATTACAGATGGATTATGTAATGGTACAAGATTAATCATACGTAAGATAGGGATTAGAATTTTACATTGTGAAATTTTAACTGGTGATCACAAAGGCGAAATAGTGTCTATTCCACGAATAACATTGAACTCTGCAGATGATGGATCATGTCCATTTATACTTCATAGAACGCAATTTCCGGTTAGACTTGCATTCGCAATGACTATTAACAAAAGCCAGGGGCAGAGTTTTGAACAAGTTGGATTATATCTTACACCAGCTCACCCTATTTTTGGACATGGCCAACTATATGTGGCCTTATCTAGGTGTAGATCAAGAAAGGGAATATTAATTCAATTGAAAGGAAATGTAATAGATAACATAGTATACAAAGAAGTTTTGAGTTAAAATAAATAAAATATTTTTTTATTAATTTGGCTGTTTCTTTTCTTTGTAATTGGGCAAGTCGTATTCAACTTCTTCAACTATAAATATTGATTTTTTTCAGTTATCTTNCCAACCATTCTGAAAGTTCAAGCACTAATGAAGATGAGGAGCCTGAGTTGCTAAACCCATACAAGAAATTACAAAAGTGTATTTCTTCGTTTACAACACCTAAACACCAAAATACCCGAAATTTAAGTTTGGAAAAAGAATGTAAGCTACTTGAAGTAAATAAAGGTAAACGTTCTGAACAACTAGAGAAATTGTACAATGCACAGGCCCGGTTTTAGGCATAGGCGACGTCGGCAGCAGCCTAGGGCGCCGATTTACAAGCGGGCGCCAAATAGTTCTGCTTTTTTTATCAAGTAAATTTGCAATATATTTCGTCAAAGAAAATATTAGAGGATTGTCTTAAACTGGAAAATTTTTTACGGCACGATGATTCTAAAGATATTGATGGTACAGATTTATTGAACGAATTGATATTTATAGCTAGACATATTCCAAAAAACTTATTGCCGGAAGATGTACTTAATTATATTTGTAAAAATAATATAGTGGACAGCGTTCCAAATATATTTGTTGCTTTGCGAATTTTATTAACCCTACCAGTTTCTGTGGCAAGCGGTGAACGAAGCTTTTCGAAGCTTAAACAGATCAAAACATATATAAGATCTACAATGTCACAAGAACGGCTTGTGGGATTAGCAATATTGTCGATTGAACACGAAATGGCGCGTGATATAGATACGAAGTTGCTGCTTGAAGATTTCGCTAAACTAAAAGCACGAAAAATTAAATTTTAAATGGTTTTTGTTTTTATATATATTTTTGTGTAATAAATAAATGAAGTATAGTTATTTTATTTTCATTTACTTCTTTAATTATTGGGTTTGTTTCTAAACTAGAGGCGCCATTTTTTTAGTTTGCCTAGGGCGCCAAATACTCTAGCGTCGGGCCTGACAATGCACTATTGACAATAAAGCCACTTCTACAGCCTCCGAACGAGTCTTCTCAGTAGCTGGCACTTTGAAGACGAAAATCCGAAACAGAATGAACCCAGAAACCTTAAATGCGCTAATTTTTCTTTTATGTAAACATATTAATAACCCCACTTCAACCCCATGTTCTAACGGGGTTGGTGAAAAATAAAAAAAATTTAATTAAAAAACATTTTAAAAAAATAATAAAAAAATAATAATAAAAAATAAATAAAATTAAAAAAATTTTAAAAAAATTAACAAAAAGAATAATAAAATAAAAAAAAATAATAATAAAAAAAATTAAAAAAACAAAAAAAAATTAAAAAAAATAAATAAATAAAATAAAAAAAGTAAAATTCGGATGGAGGGAACCCTTAGCTTTTTTATATATAGAGAGATTATTATTATTATTATTATTATTATTATTATTATTATTATTATTATTATTATTATTATTATTATTATTATTATTATTGACTACTCTTTTATCCGCCATTTTCTGGAATCCGCCAATTTATTTTTGCAAAAATGAATATAAATAAGTGTAATGTGGTTTAATAATATATTTTATTGAAGAAAACAATTTTGTACTAGATTTTTTAATATATTTTATTATTTTTTACTCTAAAAGCCACCGTTTTCTAGAAACCGTCAGCTTTTTTCATAGTCCCGTTTTTGGCGGATAAGAGAGTAGTTACTGTATTATTATTTACTAAATTATTAAATCCATTACCTCTTCCAAAGACAGATTTAAATGTAGAATCGTAGCTTTCCTTAGAGTCAACCAAAATCTCTGAGATTCAGAATATATTTTTGCTTTACAAACTAATTTTAGACATAGGGGCGCTTCAATTTCCTGGACATAAAAATTAATTCCTATTGTCATGTAGACTTGTTGGTCTAAACGTGTATACAATATTGTGGTGATTAAAATTATAAAATTGAACCTTTTTCTCTGGTGCTATTTAACAATTCAAATCCTTTATCGCCAGGATTCCATTCACCAGAAATAACAAAAGCGTCACTCTTGTTGAATTCACCCAATGAATCCATTTCAAGAAGCGACATGTCAGCATCATTAAGATATCTACCAGCGCCAATAAAAAGTCCCATACATCTAAAATAGATCTTAAATAAAGATTTGAACAATTTGGTCGAAAATTTGATATTAATTTGTATTTAACTAAAAATTCGCCTTCAAATTAATTTGAATTTCGTTACCGCCGATTTTAATAGTTATTATCAATATAAAAATACTGTATCGATAAGCATTCAATTGTTAGTTCATTTATTAATAAGTATCACACAAATGGGTGAAAGCAGTTAGTGATTATGTAAATCATAGATTAAGATTTTTTAATGTGCTAAATATTCATGCAAAGAATACTTGACTTGCGACTACTTTTTCTTATATCACAGGCTTGGTTAAATAGACATTTTCTCACTAAATGTTAATAGAATATGATAACCACATGCCAGATCATCATCAACAAATCCAGTAAATTTGGGTGTTGAAATTTTTTGAATAGTTGATGTTGAGATTCAATACGAAATTTATTCTATCGTCGTGACCAATTCGAGATAAATAACTTTCAAAATTTGATTTTCACATCTACGCATGACAACTAAAAAATTTGATTATTCATTTTGAAAGTATGAATGATTCCTTAATTAAATTAAGTCGCATCAATACTATTTATCGTATGTCACTTTGAAAATCTAAGGACATTTTGATTACCTCTATCAGTACATTATCTCAGTTCAATACATTTTATTTTACTTCAACATGATAGTTACTTTGTGTTATGTATAAAATTAATTTAGTAAAACGTTTGTCTTGCAAAAATTTATTTCTTATTAGTACATCAAGCAGCAATGAAAAATCTATAATAGCATGGGACTATTGGGTTTCTAACGATTACAAAATAAACAATAGCCTTTCCCGAGATACGTTGGTGTGACTGAAAACATATCAGGCTTTTGAGCTCTTCAGAGTATTTGGAAATTTTACGATCCGAAATTATATTAGACCAATTTAAGTTTCATTTAATATTTTCAAAGTATTTTTTTCTAAGAAACTAAATCACTAAATAATCTGCGTCACTCAATGTGCTCGAGTAAAGTGAAATGTGACGGTATTGTAACATTTTGTTATGGGTCAGATGTGCATAATATGTTGATGCATTAGAAAACTAAATAGTACGTGTGAGATAATTCTAACAAATATATTTATTGCTAATTTATGTACACTAAATTTATTATATTATATATTAAATAGTGTCTGTATGATTGTAGTATGTTGACATCACTCAGAATATGAAAATGGATTACTGATTGCTCCAAAGAATTTAATTTGGATACAGGCGCGAGTTTCGATCAAATTGGGGCACTATTATCCTAACGAAATGAAAATGACGATGAAAAAGTAATTGCATATGAATCGCATGTAATGACAGCACATGAATTGAGATACTGAAACAAAATTTAACCCAATTAAATGCGTTTAGTCGTGACATAAAACTTAGTTACATATGTGTAACGAGAGTCGAAAAGGGTCAATTAAACATGCAAAACATGAATTATATAGTCACTATTTAGAATTCTCAGATTTCTGATAAGAGTAAAATTTTAATGATAAATTATAATTCGTCTATATTAGGCATCCAGAAGACCTCAAATCACACCTAACATACCTAGGTGCTCGACACAAACAATCAAGTTTCGAAAAATCAAATTTTCTTAAATAAGTTGTGATTAAACTTTCTTAATAAAATTATTGATAATAGTTTATTTCTTTAAATTGAAATTTTTTAAATTCATTTCTAATTTCATTACAAAATTCAACAAACTAGATTCTTAATTAAAGCAATTTTTCGATTTTGTGATATAATTAGATATCTAGGCACATATCAGAAAACTCTTCTTTTAAATTTTATATTCTTATTAATATCATTATTAATATCATGATTTTCATTAAAATTCGAATTTTCATTTGATTTTATCAGAGATTCGAAATCATTGATTTGTAGAGATGTAAATAAGAATTCTTTTAAAATCATTTTGGATATAACACCTTTTTGCTTAAGTTCTTATTAGATTTTATATTATTTTTCATTAATTTCGTTACTATTTTATAGTTTACGATTACAGTAAAACCACTTTCTGAAATAATTCTCTATAAAGCTATTTTACGTCTTCCCACGAACTATCGATTCAAAAACAGCAGTTCCCAAACTTTCATGGATCGAAATATCAATTTTAAAAATAAAATATATCGCCGTGTATTTTTTAGTTTTTTTATTTAATACATTTCTTTTACAAAAGCAGCAGCCAGACGAATACATGAATACCAATTTTAAATTTTTTGATCAATTATTAAATTATTGAATTGATTATTAAATTAAATTAATTGTTAAATTAATCATTAAATTAATAAAACATAATTGCAGTAAAACAAAATAATTGAAGAAAACCGTATTAATTTACGAAACTCAGTAAACGTGTACATATTTTGTAGGTCCTTTGAATATAGGTCCTTCACTTATAATTTCCAAAAAAATGCATTAGTATCATATAATTTTTTCATTCATAATAGTTTTACATAATTTATCACCCGTCAAATATTTAGTTAATAATAAAACGTAAATTGCTAAAAATTAAAACTTTGAACATAACTTTTGAAAACCAATACAAAATAACTAATTAGAAATAGTAACTAAGCCAAGTTTCATTTTTGCGCATTTCCTGTGCCACTGAAATATAAACAGTTATGTTTTGCTGACTGATTCTCTTAAACCATAATTTTTCTGATGATACTTCAATTATTTTCATTTTGGCCGGAGATCAAAAACTAATTTTTTAGCTTTCTTTTTATCAAGTTTTACAAAAACTTGGACAATTTTGTTCAAGAAAGTTTTCAATTTTCGCTACATTTTTTTAGATTCTCCGAAATGTTTTGTTTATGTGTTTTATCTTTACGTTGACAATAAAATATTTATTTTTGAATTGTAGAATGAAAACGCAACGTGCATTAATTGTGTCTCTTCATCGTCAAGGAAAACGACAATTGGTGTGCTCAAACAGACAGTTTACTATGCTGTGAATCGTTTCAAATAACTCAGGCATGATGGTGACCGAGTCGACCGAGGAAGAAAACAAACAGTAAACCCCTCCGGAACCGACAAATATCAAGAAGCGCGTTATCCGAAATCCACATGCGTCAATGAGGAAAATTACTTGTCAAAAGGGAATCGCACATGAATCGGTTCGATTGATTGCGAAAAATGAGCTCAAACATGGACAAATTCTCACCGATGACAACAAATGAATTAGACTTGAGAGATGTCGGGATCTACTCAAACGGCCCCCAACTCCAAATTGGGAGCAGATTTTGTTTTCGGATGAAAAGTTCTTCTTGGTGAAGCAATGCTACAATGCTCAAACTCATTTGATTTGTTCAACAAGCTCTCCAGACAACGCATTTATTATTCAACATTGCCAATACCCAAAATCTCTGATGGTATAGATTGGAATTTGCACAACTGGCAAAACTCTTGTTTTCATTGATTTTAGGTTAAAAATCAACAATGAATTTATTGTAGGGATATTTTGAGTGATCATTTAGATGTGGTACTTTCTTGGGCCCGACATTACTTTCGTAATCAATTATAGATCTTTCAACAGGAGTCAGCGACTCATCATAGAAAAAAACACTTAGGAATGGTGTAAGGCCAATTTTCAAGACTTCATCTCAACCTCCGCACTTGGACTACAATGTGTGGTCTATTTTGGCACATTGTAATTTTGAATCGTTTACTTTTTCATATTTAAAATATTTTTTATTTATATCCAACCTATGTTAACTTTTATTTGATTTTTATTCCATTCATATAATTTTTCCGTTGTGAAATACATGTTTGCACGCCTAACTTCATTGAAGAGTTCATTGTTATCAAAAACAATTTCGTGATTTTCTACAACATAATGAACTGTATTCAAAGTCTCTTCCCAATATAATTTATATTTTCAGTATCGCGTGATTCTCTCCGAGAAATTCATATAATAAAAGCTATAATAATTGATTTTCAGTATTATCCAAAACAATGCAAAAGTGCATAACGTAAGAAAAGCAGTAGTTGAGGAGTACATGGACATTGTGCAATAGAGACCATCAAAAAGAAGTACTGTACTTCGGAATGTAGTACGTCTGGTGACCTTATGACAGGAACTTTCCAATTTTAAATAGTTAACAGTTTCGAGTACAGTTTTTCTAGAGTCTATAAATTCTACTAGCTTAATTATTTTCACTAAATTTTCTTCTATTTGTTCAAAGATTTAATTTTTAAATTTAAATAATAAATAATTTAAAACAAATCAAATCAAATGAACGAAACGTTAAAGAATTAAAAATTAAAGAATTAAATTCTGAAAAAATATTGATCTTACAAAAAATAAATTAAATGACAAAATATTACACATCAATCGATCAAAAACAAGTGACAAAAAGAATGTAATATTTTTTATTTTTACGATAAATATCAATTAAATGTACAAATAAAATCTGAAAATAAATTATAAAAAATATTATAAATCAATAAATAAATTTTTAATTGATTTTTTAATTTAATGATTTAAAATATTAAATGAGTGGAAAATAGTTAATCAATATTGAAGATTAAAGATTATCGGGATATATGAAATTTAAAATAAAAAAATCACCTTTCAATGTGTAAAACCAATGAATTATCGATTTGTTCTAATTTGATTATTATCTTTTTCTTGACATTACTTCTTAACTTAAAAATTTGATTGTCCTCTTTAGAAACTGTGAAAAATTTTCCATTTCCGTCGTCTTCTTTGATATCGATAGTCAATTTAAATTGGACGGAGAATGTTTTAGATAGGGTACGAAGTACGTTAAGTTGCGAAGTAGAAATGTTATTTAGTGAATTATCGAAAGCCTTGCGAAAACATTCCAAAATTCTGTCAGTGAAAAATGTCGATTTAAACTTGAAAATGTGGCATTGTAAAACATTTACAATTTCGTTGGATGAAGTTTTATTAATGTTGACTGTATCATCGCATTGGAGAAACGTGAAAGCGAGATATTCACCGAATTGCCCTTTAAATCCGCTTGTGCAAAAACCTATCCTGGTAATCGGGAATTCTGATACGACACTTTGACTTTCAAGATCTATCATTCTAAAATTAATATAAATATATATAATTTTTGAAAATGGATCTCCAGTGAACTTTCTTATTAATCAATCATATATTATTAAAAGCACAGAAACGTGATTCATTTGCCAATAATATAAATAATCTTTAACATTTGAACTCGTAATGAAAAGTAATTCATTTGGAAATTAAGTGAAGATGACAAAAATATTATATTACTTTGGGAACAAGAAAATTATTTCAATTCAATTTTGAATTATCTTTTTAAATAGACAAGTTTAATTCAAAAGTAATATATCATATTTTTTCAATAAAATTCAAAGACTTTCTTAAACTTTTCAACTAAATAAATTGATTGTTTTATTGGTATATTTTACCTTTTTGAAGAAATAAACAAGAATTTGATTTTATAATCGTTTTTAGCAAATATGACCCCGAGACTACAGAAACAATTAGTTTTAGTATTCCATGTATAGCCTTTTTTTCAGAATGGAAAGAAACGGATTAATCTGTAGTTACTCAAGTACAAGGAAGCCGTCAAAAATATATATAGTGTATATATCAGTGGTGCCCAACCTTTTTATCAAGTGGGCAACTATTTAAATGAAAAAGTCTTTGCGGGCACATTTTTGAAAAATTAGTTAATAGAAAAATGATCTTATAACAATCTTTTTATTAGGAAACATGCATTTGTATTAAAAATTTAAAATAATAAAAATAATAATGTGAAACAAAACAAACAAATTTATTTATAACATCATTTTAATGCGGCTTTTGAATTTGAGTCTGGCTAACAAGTTGATCAATATCAGGATTGATTTTTGAATTTGATAATAGAATGAGGTTTTCCAAGTGAGCATCAGTGAGTGAACATCTGAATTTGCTTTTTATGTAGTTCATTGAAGAAAATGTCTTCTCACAAATGTAAGTTGATCCAAATTTGACCACAAACCGGAGTGCCATGTTGTTAAGTTCAGGATAGTCATTTTTTGGAACAAGCTTCGGGTGAAATAGGTGATTCACAAAGCTCTTGAAACTTTCTCTTTAATCCTGTGTGGTTTTGAATGTCAGTAATTTCCATCTGTATTTTTGGAGAATACTTGCTGATTTCACTTTCTGATATAGAGAATGGATTAATGAACAATAAAATGTTATCCTTCTCTGCCTCAAAGTCAGAAAATCGAGAAGAAAATGAATGAGACAAATTCATAATGGCAAGTTTGTATTTTTCATAGTCCAAGTTGACAGTGATTGAACTTTCAAGTTGAAATTTCTGAAGCGTGGGGAAAAGATCCAGATTTCCTTGAGAAAGACTGTTATAAAACAGTTTTAATTTTGCCTTAAATGCATTGATTTGATTGAATAGTGTTGGGAACAAACTATTTTCACCTTGCAATCCTGTGTTCAAGATGTTCAGGTAATTTGTGACATCAACAAGAAAAGCCAATTCACTCAACCAGGAATTGTTTTTCAAAAGATCACACTCGGTAGGCAACTCTTTTTTTTCTTCCAAAAATTGCAGTACTTGGGTCCTTAACTGGAAAAATCTTGACAGCATTTTTCCCTTTGACAACCAGCGAACAGAGCAATGGAGCAAAAGTTCACCACAATCATCGGTTTCCTCTTCAAACAGGGATCGGAACTCTCTTCTATTTAGAGATCGTGCTCTAATCTTGTTAATACAGTGCACAGCTGTGTCAATAACATGCTTGAATTCCATATCCTTTGAGCAAAGAACTTCTTGATGAATAATGCAATGGTACTTAAAAAGTTTTCTTTTTAGATATTTTTCTAGAAGGGAAACACAACCGTTGTTTTTTCCAACCATTGCAGGAGCTCCATCTGTGCAGATACTTTCCAGTTGATTCCAGTTGAGCTTATACTCGTTGATGCTTGAATTTTCAACACAATCTTTCAGTGCTTCAAAGATATCGGCTCCAGTTGTTGTGGTTTTCAGTTGACAAATGCCAAGAAGTTCCTGAACAACATCGAAGTTTTCATTGACACATCTTATATAAACCAGTAATTGAGCACTGTCAGTTGCATCACAGCTTTCATCAATTGCAATTGAAAAGTATTTTGAAAGTGAAGCAGCAACAATAATTTGTTTTGAGACATCATTGGCCATTTCTTCAATTCTCCGAGTAACTGTATTTCTTGAAAGTGCTATGTTTTTGGACAGCAATTTGTTTTTTGGGTCACCTGAGTTTTCAGCAAAAATAGAAATTGCCTCTTTACCATTTCACCGTCTGAATAACTTTTTTTTAATCTGGCAAGCAGCAGGGAAATTTGAAAGGAAGCTTTTGTCATACCGTGCATTTCTTCTTGTCTTTTGGTAAAAAATGTTTGCTGAACTGCAAGTTTCGATTTTCTCTTTGAAATAAAGTCAGTTCTGTCTGCAGATCCAATTGGGTATTTGATTTTGAATTCTGAATGCATCTGATTAAAATGACGTTCCACATTGTATTTTTTATAGACTGCAACTGTGTCATTACAAATCAGACAAATTGGCCTTGATGATTGTGAATGTGTGAACAAAAATTGTTCTTCCCAGTTATTTCTTAACACTTGTTGCGCAGATTTTTCATCTTCACGTTTTCTTTTTTGAGACATCCCTTTGCTGAGAGACATTTTTGTAAAAACAAAAATTATTTTTTTTTATTTGGATAAATTGTTGTCCACACTGAGAGATTGTTTTTGGTTGACTGATTTAAATAGTTTTTTAACTAACGATGTAACGATATTTGAGTTAATTAATTTTAATTTAAAGTAGGAAAAAATTTAATTTTCTTGGAATTCCCATTTAATAATTAATTGTTGGGATTGATTAATTTTAATTTCGAAAATTAAAAATGCGCTTGTAATTCTCATTGAAACATTATACATCTTAATGTTAAAAATTGATATTTTCTTTAACCGTATTTAGAAAAACACCCACGGGCATTTGAAAAAGTCTCCACTGGGCACTTTTTTGCCCGCGGGCACTAGGTTGGGCACCACTGGTATATATAATATGGTAATTAGTTCGGTTTAATTAGTTTTTCGATCTGAATGGTTCTTCATTTTTTTAAATTTTAGATTATTTCAATAATAAAAAGTTCAATCAATGTTACATCAATGTTTGTAACTGACATTTTTGAGATAGTCACGCATTTTTTAAACGTATTTATTTTGAGTGTTTTCATTAAAGTGATAAATTTATCAATAAATGATAGAAACAGAATTTTTGATGTTTTTCCATAAAGAAATTTGTGAAAAATAAATACAGCAAAACTTCGATTATCCGGAATAAAAAAAGATTGAAATATTTCAGATAATGAAAAATCCAGATTATCGAGAAGAGGGGAAAAAATATAATCAAAATTTAATTTTCTAAATGGAACAGTAAATTTTATGAAAACATCAGAAATATTTTCATAGATGATTTATAATTTCTTTTCTAAATTTAAATTCATAGTCTCATTTGCTGCAAAAAGGTCCAATTTAATATTCAATTTGGCGTACTTCGTTAATTTCTTTTTTTACTAATTTTCCTATCTGACTATATTGTAGGATCATATTTAATTTCAATTTTACTAATGCTATTACATACTTTAATATTAGCTTTAGATTTATTACTTAAAGGCTAATTTGACTCTACAGCAGCGGTTTCCAACCTTTATGCTACCGCGCCTCCCCCCCAAAAATTTTTTTCTTGGCGCCTCCCCATCTTTTTTTTAATATATATAATAATATAAACACGTTTTAAACAATAATAACTTTATTACAAAAATAATTAAAACTACAATTAACAGAATAAAAACAAGGTTTTGGTATAACAAATGAACATGTATATTTATTTGTATATTAAATTACTATATATTAATAACCCTACGTCGGTAGCGCCCATTTTTCTTACATAATCGTTCGCGTGGGATATTTAAAGGCCCAGAGCTTAGAAAAACCGACATAACTTTTTAATTATTTAAGTTACAGGTGTGTGTCTCAGTAGCTGCCTAAATAACAAGTACGCACTTTGCAATATATGCGCGGCTGAATTTCGCACGACGCCTGAGTAGAGCAGATTTTTGATCGCGCGTGGGCTTGTAAAGACCCCACGCGACCGATTACGTATTTTTTTTTGCTTGAAAAAATTTATAAAACCTAGAAAAAATATCTCAAAACATTTTTCTCTTTTTGATGACTACCTGAAATATAGAAGTACTATACGAACCCTCACACGAACACAACGCCGACATATTATGCACTTCATAGTAACAATACTTTACAAGACCAATCTCAAAATGAAGTTCGACCAGCCATAAAAAGATGCATACATTGCCCTCGAAATCTTGACAGAAAATATTCGACAGTATGCGTTTCATGCGGTAAAATATATGCCCTAGACATGCGGCGTCAATTTGTGTAACCTGTTCGGAAGATCAAAATGTAGAGTGATTTTTTATATTTTTTTATATGTAGTTATAAGTATCTTGATGTTTAAAGGTAAAGAATGCTTAGAATTTGACATTTCTTGTTATTATGTAAAAGAGTTTAAATTTTGTTATTTTTTATTTGGTAATTTTAAACTCGAAGTGCAAAAAATGACGAAATAATAATAATGGTATGAAAATTGTTTTTTTACCCAAAAGTTTTGGCGCCTCCCCTGGCCATGGGCCGCGCCTCCCGGGTTGGAAACCACTGCTCTACAGTGTGCCATTTTCATTTGTGAAAGATATATAAAATTATTTAACTTTAAAAAATTAAATCAATTGTTACAAATAGTTTAAATTAGAAGTTCTGAAAGTATTGAGATGAGTCGCGAAAAAATTAACACCAAAAAATGAACAATGAAGATTTTGGATAATCACATATAAACTACTAATTTTACTCGGTTACTTGGAGTTTATTCTGATGGTTTTGTAATTCTAAATTAAATATATTAAATATAGAACGGAAGATAAGTCGATATTTTTATTTGCTCACTTTTAAAAGTTGGTCATAGCATCCTACATTTTGAGAAATAGTGTTCAAGATAACTTATAATACATAATGAGCATAGTATATATTGTGTATAATATATTACAGCACGAATTTTGATGATTCCATACTTACCATTAACTAGATTTGGTTTGTTGCAAATATGCACTGTAGTGATAATATCATAAACCTTTTTAACTCCTTTGTTCAAATCATCTAAATATTTTTTGTGGGTTTTTTTTAAGTTTATCGCTGTTCTAGCATTGTCTTTTTCATTTAAAAAATCAAATAAATCACCTAGAAGAGATACTTGTTACTAGCAACTTTATAACTCTAAGTTGCAATTACCAAATATACTCCAAATTCTGCTGAAGTTACGAACTTACACCAATTAGTACCAAATTCCCTAAGCAGCAGTTTCATTCAAGAGTGATTTATTTGAGTTTATTCACTGGAACGACTGGAAGTTGTTGCAATAATCGTGAAAATAAAGTTTTCAAATGAACTGTGATCACCTTTTACAACAATTTAGCAACTTGTTTATTTTACATTTATTAGAAGTCAAATAATAAGAAATATAATTATTTTCATTAAATAAAACTTCTTTAATATTAGGGTCGGAGTTTTCTAATTGAAAACTAAAAAACAATTTTTAAGCCATTATTATAATTGAAGGAATGTGCAATGATAATAGAGATAATTTGATAATAAAAAGGTTATTTTTAAATTTAGAAAATTCTAAAAATAATGCAATACTAACTTTAATGAATTTTGATTAGAAAACGGAACAAGCAAAGAAACGGAGCGACTAATTCGATTTTGCTTACTGAAATTAGATATACATATGTTAACTTCAATTGGATCATTGGATTTCTTAATAACAGTAGATCCCAAATATAACACATTTTCAAATAGATAGTTGCCACATTTAGGAATTTCTATTTCTATTTTATTAATTGTGGCTGTAAATTTAGGCGATTTTTAACAAAATCAGAATTATTAAGTTGTTACTTTCATCTGTTGGTGTCGAAATTCTTTCTTGTGATTCATTCAAAACTTCTTTCATTAAATGCTCATATGACGCTGAGATTTTTATTTTAGGATCTGCATTAACTAATAAAAATGTACCGTCCATCGATAATGAATCTTGACTTTCACTATCAGTCATTTTTATGTTAAGACAAATTTGCAATAGAAAATTAAAAACAGTCTTACAAACTCACAATCATAAAATAATAAATTATTTATTCAATTGTTTTAGCAAAAATTAATATCATAAAATTTTACGATTCAAAACTTTTGCTTAAGGGAAAAACAATTATTTAAATAATATTTGTTTATGTAATTTAAAAATGTATACAAACAAAAACAAATATCATTGTTTCATAATTTGCATGAATGAATGGTTAGAATGAATTTATTGGTAAAATCTAATAATTTTTTAAAGATCGTAATTAAAATATTCAAATAATTAAAAAAAATTAATTCTTATTAGTTAAATCCAATTCGGTTTTAAGACTATTCAAATCCGTAAATTTATTATTATACTACAAATTTTAAATTTTCACAAAACGTGCCAACTCACTTATTTAAACAAATTCTGATATCTAACTCTCCCCTTCTTAAGAATTTTTCCACTTTTTCAGCAACTTGATTCTTTTTTTTTCGTTCCTTCTTGTGAATGTAGTTCGACTCGACGATTTTATGTTGGCCATCGTATTGCATACCATCCTTTTGTCTGTTCTGCGGTTCTATACGTATGAGTACCTCTTCCCCCACCTCGAAAACACGAATGCCACTATTTGTCATCCATAGATCTCATAGTGTATACGGCTTTACTCGAGTTAAATTTCGCGTCTTCGATTCTTTCGCTTCTTTATATCTCGGGTTGTTTCAGGTTAGAGTGTAGGTTAACAATCGGTCCATAAATTATCTCAAATGGTGATTTTTCGACTGCAATTTATAGTGAACATCCACCTGTCAATGTTGCTGTAATAAGATCTCTTTTCGTTTGTATGGCTCGTTCGGCTAAACCGTTTGATTGTTGCTGGTAAGGCGAGCTGAATTCCTGTTTGATTCCAAGTTTCTATAGCTTCTCTCCTAGGAAATTCCCTTCAAAATTGCAGCATCTATCAGTTAAAATGCTCTTCGGTTTTCCAAATCGATAGATCCAACTATTTAGTATCGTTTTGAAAATTGTCCCTTCGTCTTGCTTTGTGATTGCAGTTAAAGAAATCAGTTTGCTAAAATGGTCCACATGTAAGCCACATCTATAACAATCTGTTCTAGGAATTCAGAGCTATATCTAGGAATAAATGACTCCTTGGTTCTTGTCTGATCGATCGTTCTCTTAGAGTAGATCTCGCAACATCGTAAACAGAGTTGGAATGTTTCTTGCATTTTCGGCCAATAAAATATCTTTTCCATATAATGAAATAATTTTTTAACTCCAATGTGTCATGTAGGGTTGGCGTTAACAGGCCTGCAAATGTTTCTGGGACTAACATTAAGATATTTTTGTTCTTTTCTACTGTTATTAATCCTCCATCAATTCATGTATTTTTTAGATTAATTGAAAAACAATTTTTTTATCTGGTGTACATCCATTTTCCAATATCTTTCGCAGCTCTCAAAACCGAATGTCCTTTTGTTGTTGTTCCCATACTTTTTCCATAGCTTCTGTTCTTTGGATAGTATATATATCTAATCTTTGATTTTTCTTCCTTAGCTTCTTCATGTCTTGCTTGACACTGGGTGAAAATCATACTTTTTAATCTTGATAGTCCATCTGTATTCGAGTGTTCTTCGCCTTTCCGATAATTTAGTTCAAAATCATATTCCGACAGATTAACTTACCATCTTTGGAACTGGGACTGATTGGCGTTTTTGTAGTGTTCATGAAAATCAATGCTTTGTGGTCAATTATGAATTTTTTCCCGTACAGATATTCTCTAAAATGCATGACGTATTCATGTAAAACGAGCAGTTCTTTCCTGGTTACACGATATCCTTTTTCATGTGATGACATGTTTCACGAGCCATAATCTATGACAGATTCTTCTCCATCTTCTGCACCAATGACTGCGAAACTAGCGTCTGTGTCTAGAATAAAAGTTCTATCTTCTCTTGGAAAATCAAGGATAGGTGTCTCGCACAACCGTCTCTTCAGAGTTTGGAAGCTCTCATTGCATTATTTAGTCCAGTTTATATCTTTATCGCATCCAAATGTTGCAGCGTGTAATGGTTCGGCGATTTTGGCATAGTCTTTGATGAATCTTCTATAGTAGTTCGTTAATCTGAGAAACGATCTCAATTCTTTTGAACATTTTGGTACTTCTGCTTTCTCGATCTCTTCAACTTTCTTTCTATTTGGCTGGATACCAAGGAAACACAATTCTGTTTTATTTAATTTGTATTTTCTGGATTTATCTTAAGTCGTGCCATTTGAATTCTTCTGAATATTTCTTTTAAAAGCTCTTCGTGGTATTTTTGACTTTTACCATATATCAAAATATCATCTAGATAAACTACTACTCCCTTGAATAGTATTCCTTCTCTGGAATGTAGCAGAGGCTCTTGCTAAGCCAAACGGTAGTCTACTGAAGCAAAATTGTCCTTCTCTTGTACTTATTGCAGTCATTTCTTGAATTTCTGAAGCCAACTCTACTTGATAATACTGTTGAGTTTTTATTTGTAAGTCGGTCCTTTCTCTGACTCCTCGTGTTCTTATTTTACCAAAATTAATGAAAACTCAACACAAAATAACTTTATTTGATTTTTATCACAATTACAATTTGTCACTATTTGCACCTTTCTCAATTCAAATTTGTCTCGTTAAGGTATAGAACCCAAGGGGCAATTACTTATTCTTGTACGAGTCTAGCATCTTTATAATTCACAAATTTCCTCTTTTGACTTGTCCTTGCTAAATTTTCTGTTTAGCTTTTTCCTTTTTCTCTTCGACCAAATGGTGGCTTGCTCATTTCTAAGCTCTCCTTTTATACTGTGTCTAAGAGGCCAATTATCTAGCAAATTCAAATTAATTGTTTCCACGGGCACCCTAAGTTAATATTGAAAGGTTTGACAATTATTTTAATTTGTTTACCCTGAAATTATAAATCGAATTATTATTACCTTATCTGGTGTCTCGGGTCTCACTGCGCATCGGGTGTTCTTCAGTGCTCGGGTTTCCCATGGGCTCGGGCTTTCCATTGGCTCGGGCTTTCCATTACAGATTAATTAATTTTAATTAATTTGTTTTTCCTTATTAACTTTTTCTATGGTCACCCTATTACATTTTTATTATGCTTTCTAACCTCGTCTAACAATTTGGCATTCAACCATACCCCCGTTCAATATTGATTTTTAATTTTCATTAAATTTTAATTAATTTTGTGCTTATATTGATTTTACCAATTTTTGTTCTGCTTTCTGGTACCATGTGAAATTTATTTTGTTTTTGCTCTAACCCCAACAATACGCTTGACCTAAATCGATTGACGAAAATATTTTTGCATTTGCGAGACAGTCTAGTAAGAATTTTGTATTAGACATCGGAAATGACTCCTTTTCCGTTATGGAATTCAATCTACAATAATCTACACACATCCTGATGGATCCATCTTTCTTCCCTACTATCACTAAAGGGGCATTCCAAGGACTCTTGCAACACCGAAATAACATTTTCTTTCATTAACTCTTTTATCAGTTCTTCAATCCTTTTCTCCATGTGCATTGGTTGACGTCGAGGATGTTGCATTATTGGACCTCCTGTTATCCGCATCTCATGTCGGACTAAGTTTGTAAATCCCAGATCAAATTTCGATGCCATAAAAATTCCGCCCCTGATCATTCCTTCAATATCACATGCCATAACCACTAGTGCTTTATTTATTCTTTCTTCATCAGTGTAGATTTTGTTTATTAATGACGTTTCTATATTATTAATGTTCACTAACTTTACTCCAAACTCTTTCAATGTATCAATGCCCCCTATGAATTCGAGTTTGATCTCTTTTACCACTACTACTGTGATTATTTTGGTCTTCTGATTCCATGTGGCCGGTATATTCATGAATTCTATTGCTTCGTCACCTCCGGTTGAAATGTCTCCGCATAATAATATCATACTACGTTGAAGTTCTGGTTTGCCTATTTTCTCCCACAAATTCTTGCTCATGACTGTTACTGATACTCCAGAGTCTCATAACATCTCTGCTTCTGCATTATTCAACATTATTTTACTCCAATTTCTTCCATCTTCCGCCTGGTACATCTCTTCTTCTGCCTCGTCTCTTCGTCGTTCATGTCTTCTTTCACAATTTACTGACTTGACTCCACCGACGAAATGAAACCCATGGAGTCACTGATGTTTTTTCCGTCTTCTCTCAATATAGTATATTTACCAAGGACATTGTATCTATCTTTCATATCGCTGTGAGCCATTCTGGAATCTGGCTGTTCTCGGTGTAATCTCTTCTTTCAGATTTTGAATCTTCTTCTATACATGCTATTCTTTGATATATGTGTGGAACCTCTTTCCGTAATGAAAACCAATCTTGGAACTCATGTGCCCCTCCTTGCCACATATCAGACATTTATTTCCCAGTGGACACTAATATCGTCTGTGTCCCCTTTCGCCACAGAAAAAACAATCACCTACCTTTAACCATGTCGCTTCCATTTGAAGACAATTATGGACCATGGATTGAGCTTGACAAAGTGCTTCTGATGTATAACGAGCTACGTCTTGACAACATCTCTTCATCAAATCCACTGAAATTAGGTTCTTTAAATTTAAATTGACAGCGCTGATGGTACACTATCTATATTTGCGATAATTAAAATATAATAAATGATATTGCTCGGGCGCATCTCGGGTTCAGAAGCTACCAGTAGAGGGTCTGTATCTAATTTCACTGGTCTACTATCGTTTTCTTTCTCTCCAATTTACTTTGTTGTTCTCAAAAATATTCATTAGACCTCTAAGTGATCATTCAAAATCCTGGCAAAACGGATAGAAAATATTAATAATTAAATATTTATACATGAAAACAGGGAACACAAATAAATTATTAATTTGATTTATTGGCGTTATCTTTAGTCCTTTGATCTTTTGATATGTTCTTTGCACTGATTTACAAGTTTGTTCCATATTACGTTGCTTTTACGGGTTTGATTCGTTATGTATTTTAGGGTTCAAAATGTGTGTGTGAGTCTGTATATAAAAACTTCAATACGATATCATAAACATACGAATAAATATAAAAAATCTAGGTACTCAAAAATCTCTAATAAATAAATAAATAATTTATATTTTTACTTAGTGTTCGTGAAAAATTCCGTCGCGGTCGAATAGAGGCGAATACAATATACCCGTGGGCACCGGTTTGGTAATACCCGGACTAATGTGTTTGCTTTACATATATAATTAGGCAGTAAATACAACAAATTGAAAAGTAGTGTCCTTGATATTTTAGATTTGAGACACATATTCCTCCGTAATTCCATATGATTGATTTGCAAATAATGGAATCACAGAAACTGAAATCCATATTATTTGAATTAAATAGACATTGAAATTTTATTTTCCAAAAGATATAAAATTATTAATTTACAAAAAAAATCTATATTGAATTTTTAAAATATTTTTATTGATGAAACATACTTTTCATTATTCTAATAAAGAAAATAACATAATTCAATATGATGAGCCTAGAATATACAATCAAACTGACCATAAAACTATTATAAATGAGACACTTATATGCGGATTTTATTCAGCTGAGTTAAATCGAAAAAAATCTGAAGTCGAAGTCTTAAACAATTATTTTTCTAAAGAATGTATTTTTAAAGAAATTGAAAAGTCTAAGGATCTCAATTCCTTGCAAAATATTTTGAATACAATATTTCCACCCATTTTTGTAAAAATTGATGAACTATATTTTCATTTTCCTTTGTCACCATGTTCAGCTTCAAGACCTGAAATCAAGCATTTAATTCTTTATTTAGATAAAATACTTCGAGATAGATGTGCCATGAAAAAGAATTTGTGTCCAATTCGCAGAGAATTGTATAAGGACACATTTACTGAATTAATTCGTCAAATTACTGTCCAGTGTGTTGAACGTGGCTTATTGCTATTTAGAATAAGAAACGAAACTGTTCTCACTCTTCATTCTTTGAGTAACTTATGTCGTGATAGCAATTCAGTTGGAAAGAGTTATTCAACTAAAAAGAATTACAGAGTTATTTTAGCTAAAGAAAGGTACAACGATTCACTAAAGAAAATAGCTCAATTGAAAAATGACTTGTCTGAAAAGGAAGTTTATTTGAAAAAAGTTATTGATATTGAAGAAAATAAATTAATGAATTTAATAAGGCAGCATAAATGTATCATACAAAAGCTTACAACATCGAATGTTCAAGTAAAATTACAAATTGAAAGTATCAAGCTCAAATCAGAGCAATTACATTTGAAAAACAATGATTAAAATGATACAAATTTACTGTATTTTATGAGTTAATAGAATTTTAAATATTAATGTTTTATTTTAAATTAATTATAAATGAAGAATATTGTTTAAATAATATAGATTTTTATTAATATGCCTAAAAATAAATCAACTTTAATATTGGATGTAGGTGCTGGTTCAATAAAAGCCGGTTTTCATTATGAAAAAGAACCAAGGTTTTAATTTTTAAACTAATAGTTTAATAATTATTTTTTTCATAGAATTATTGATAACTGTATATTTAAAGCGAAAAATGTGTCAAATAAAACTTACATAGGGTCGGAATTAAATGATTGCAATAATTTATCCGGGATGTTTCTATATTTACCTTTTAAAAAGGTAAATGAGTTTTGCTAAGCTAAAATTAAATTAAAAATAATTAAACAGGGCTATATTAACAACTGGGAACTGGAAAAACAAATTTTAGATTATACAATGAAAGAAATGTTTGATAAAGTAATTTATTGTTAATATTTTCATATATTTCCAAATATATGACTAAATATAAATATTTTTTAAAGAAAAATGCAACACTTGAAGAAACTAACGTTATATTCACGGAACCTATGTTTAATTTTTCATCAACTCGTGAAACAATTCAGGAAATATTTTTCGAAGAATATCAATGTAATGGATTGATCTTAACGAGTGGTAATGAACTTGCAAATCAAACTTCTTTGATAATTATAAAAAATCAGCTCCATTTTTAACGGATTTTAAGCACAAAATTAGACGCAAAAACGAATGGAGCTTAATTATAGATTCTGGATACAGTTTCTCGACTTTTATCCCAATGCATAATGGAATACCGCTTTATGATTGTGTCAAAAGGTGTTTTTCGATGAGCGAATAAATTTTGTTAAATTTCATCCTGAATTTAGAATGACAATCGGAGGGAAAATATTAACCAATCGCTTGATTGAAGTAATCTCATATGGGTAAATTACTTTCTTTATTGCTATTATCATTATTATTATTATTATTATTGTTGCTTTTTATTTAATTACAAATTTTAAATTTGGCATATTTTATATAAATAAAAATTTTAATATTTATCGATTTTTTTAAAATTAAAGAATTGCCAATTGGTTAAGGGAAAAATGACAAATTTAAACTCGGTTATGTAATGAAATGTAGCAATTGAAGTTAAAGGAGAGGAATGAGACATGAAATTAATTTCGATTGGCCAATTTGTGTATTAAAAAAGGAGAATAATTAAAGACAAAGAAAAACAATGTGACAATAAAATGCAGAATTTGAAAGAGATATTCTATTCCACAGACAAAGATCGGTTAATATTGACAATAACCAAAAAACGTCTCTGACTATAGTCAAAATTGTACTAGACTTTTTTGCACTTAAAAATCGATAAGTTCACTTATATGCTCATCGACTAAACTCGCGGAAACACATTTCGCAAGATCGCAACGCTGGTGATATTTTGGGCGAGGGATATATTTGCGCGATAACTCATAGTGTTCCAGTGGGCTAGTTTATACCTAGCTCCAAAAATCAGATTATAGTAATTTGAGAATAATCACTGTGGTGTTTATCCTAAGCAATTCTGGTTTCTTTGCTTTTATAGAATCAGATGATGAAATCATGAAATCCCAAATATTAATGCGAACACAAAACATTTTATTGTTTTCTTTAAACTACAATTTTCTTAAATAATTTACACTTTTAAATTTTTAAATTTTAACTCCAAGAGAATACATTCAAAAACTAGTATTTACTTAAACAAGTAAAACAATATGATTTTTTTTGATTAAGCAACAAAAATGTAGTTAATTGTTCACTACTAATCATAAGAAGTAACAATTAATTATCAAGTTTCCAATTTTTTTTAGATATCCCAAACAAATTATTTGTCCGTTATTTCTTGGATCCATAATTGATTTGTGTAGTGGTTTGATAAAAAGATCTATTCGGGTTCATATTATTGTTAGGATTTGTTACATATTTCGCGAATTGTAATGAATGAGGATGTTGGTCTATGAGAGCCAACACTAAAACTATTAGGGGCCGAGTATAGTTACTCTTGATAATGATAACATGGCATCGAATTTGCTTTACTCGTTTCAGATTGATTTATAGAGCCTGATTGATAAGTAGAAGTATTAGCTGATTGCATGAATTTTGATTGACTCTTGGAACAAGATATAGTAGACTGTGATGTTCCAGCTAATGTGCAATTATAGGTGATATTTGATTGGCCATAATTGTGTTGTGATTGATCCTTATTCGCTAATGACCGCCCATATATATATATATATATAGTATAGTATAGTATAGTATAATATTTATATAGATATTGTTAAGGCCGTGTAGCGGCTCACTACAATCATATTAAAAAGTTTTAAATGTATGATTTATAAACACACATACACACAAAACGACTCACGTAACAATAAATTGCATTCTAATTTGTGAATATTTTGTGTGGATTTTTTACATACTTATTCCAATGAATATTTTACTTTTGTTTGCCACCTTTCGCTGTTCGCATAGCCTAACCCGCTGCATCTAGAATTTCAAAAATTTACGTATCTTTGATGCGAAAGCTGCAAACTAATAAGAGATTTTTTCGATACATCGATAAAAAGTACAACATTTATTTTATCGTAAATTGTGCAAATTTAACGTTACAAAAATTCCTTTTAATTACTAATTATTAAAATTACAAAAGTTTATATCCCAAAAAACATGTAAATTTTCAAGGTGATTTTACTATAAACAAAAACGAAATCGATTTGGATAAATGTTATGAAGGAATGTATTAAAGTAGATATTAAGGTAAAAAAAAATTTCTGAATTATTTAGTCTCATTACTTTGAATTAATTAATTTTACGGACTAGCTATGTTAGTAAGTTAGATATCTTAACTGAGAGAATCGACCGGGAACTTGAGCATTAAAGAATCTTCATAAGGAGATCCTAATTCATAGAAATGAGTTGACAGTAATTATGAACAATTCATTAATAATAAAGTTAGCATTTGACGAATGGTAACTGTTTGGATCGTCTGATATATATCTAATGTTTTAATATATCCGATGTACTTTAGTCTAATGTATTAAAATTATAAATTGATATTATATTATGCAAAAGAAAAATACTGTAGAACCCAGCCGAGTCTCTAGTACAGGGGTGGGGAACCTGCGGCCTCCGGAGCCTTATCAAAATAAATCTTAATTTATATAAAAACTATGAATTTTGAGGATTTACAAATAAAAATGTTTGTAACTACTGAATTGTATATATACCGTACTGTACAAGCATCCCGCCGAGTACAAAGAACGGAATATAAACGAAATGCTTTTTGACTGCGGCCTCATTTGAAGGCGACAAATTTCAATGTGGCCTATGGAAATAAAAAGGTTTCCCACCCCTGCTCTAGTAAATAAACTGTCTCTGACAGCTGGGGTGAGTGTGTGTAGTGCTGTTGTAATATAAATGATAATAACAAACCAACAAACACAATTACATAATTACAAACTTTTATTTAAAAAACAAGAAAAAAATCGAATGACCTGAATTCCTACAATCGGTGAACTTTAAACTTTCCTTGCTTTGTTTGTTCTGATTTCACGGATATTATAATTTTTCTTTATTCTGTTTTCTATTTAGTTTCTTCCTTAACTTAATCCGATTTTATACTTCCTTCCAATCAGTTTCTTTCAAATATCTTCTGTATTTTGTCTGTAACAGAAACTATATAATTGTTGAATCTGTAATTTTTTCTGATGTTAACACTGATTATATGATTTTATGTTCGTGTGGTCCTTCATTAAATTTCCTGGTTTTCATGAATAATTTCTGCTTAGAGTTATTTCTTGTATTTTCTGCTTATTGATTTCTTTTTTTTAAATTTTCAATTCTCCATAGTAATTTATTACATATAGATCTTTTTGTTAGATCTAGGGGGCCGCTACTCGAATTGGGTTTATTAGGGTAGTTTCTGATATTCTACTTTAATATCAGTTGAAGTTAAAATTTGCTTTTATGTTCCAAAATAAGGTGGAATGATAATAATGAAAATCAGAAATTATCGATGATCAGAATCGAGTAATGATTCTGATTAAAATAATTAACAAATTTTTATTCAATCAATAGTTTGAATGAATCTCCATTACATGATCCACTTCTCATTTCGAATCCTTATAATATAACAATCAATGGCTTTGATTAATTCCTCTGTTAATAGGTACTACAGAATAGGGCTTTATTTTTTTAAATGACTACTCGTAGATTTGTGAAGTGTAAATTAAACCCGGTTTTATTAAAGAAAATAAATTGAGAAAGTTAATAATCATTTCATAGCATATTTGAAGATCTAACAGTCTTGGAGTGTTATTTTCAGCATATAAAATTGAAAGCATTTTTCTTATAATATCGATCTTTTTAACAATTTTGGATGTAAAAGGTTGGAAGGAAGGCCTTCCTACCCTTAAGATGTCTTTGCATGATAACCCATTTACAATCTTTTACAACGTAAAGAAAGAAAATTTAAATGTGAAATCTCAAGATTAGATTCTCTTTGATATATATAATTGTTGAATCTGTAATTTTTTCTGATTTTAACACTGATTTTTTGTTCAGTGTGGTCCTTGATTAAATTTCCTGGCTTTCGTGAATAATTTCTGCTTAGACTTATTTCTTGTATTTTCTGCTTATTGATTTACTTTTTTTTAAATTTTCAATTTTCTATAGTAATTTATTACTATAGAGAATTGCTATATAGCTACTCAAATTGAGTTTATTAGGGTATTTTGTAATTGCTAAAAAAACTGTACATAAAACGTTAACATTATATTACAGTAACATATGAATCATTGAAGTATATGGGAGAGAATACACCATGGATTCTCAATTACTGTGCCATTAAATTTTAGGTATATAATATATAGAAATAATTCCAAATAAATTAACTGTAATTAATCCTTAACCCACAAATTAAAATATTTTATCATATGAGAACATTATTTTTGATACAATTTTTGATTATGGCGACACTAGATAGTACGGCAATTACAATGTATATTTTTTTTCTTAGTTGCCATTGGGCTTTTGTACCGATAGAACGTTTGAAACTTTGTCCACATATTTTTTATAATAAAACTTCCATTATGGATACTTCAAGGTAGTTATTTGATTTTATTGGTAATTGATATGAAATTTTTTGATGTAATTTTATTGTGTAAACTTCTTCAGACATAAACTTTTTCTCACATTCCTATTCATATATAACCTAAGAATTTGTAAACATATTATCAAATATAAGAAAAAAAGTTTCAGAAATAACTGGGTTAATAAACATTTTGTTATTTTTTAGTACATATTATTTTATTTCGCACATTTTAAAATATGTAAGTAAATGATTTTTAAACTTCTCATTTCCTTTCTGTGCCCCAAAATTTTGAAATCGGTAAAAGTGTGCCGCAACAAAAAAAGTTTGAGAATCACTGCGTTACACAGTTGAGTTTTTGTATACCCTTAACTTAAATTACTCCAGACACTTTCTAATAGGGAGTTTCAAGAGATTGCTACACAATAATAAACCATTAATATTATGCTAATTATAAATAATTTGAAAAATGAAACTTAGTAATTTATTAAAAACATTACTTAATTAGAAAAATATAACCATAGCGAAGCACGGTATTACGGTTAGTTTTTCATAAAAATAATACAATGAAGATTAATTTTAAATTACTTAAAAATTATTATTAAAAATTCACATCTAAATACATAATTTTCTATGTAACAATATATGGCTGTAAAGCTATTTAATTTTTGAATAATCAATTATTAGTTATTGATTTTTTAATATAAATGTTTCAACATGTTTTATATAAATGATTTTGGATGCAAAATTAGTTATTATGGTTTTTGACACTGCGTTGACATACAAATAACTAATTATCTAAAACTGAATTTTTACACTACATTTAGACTAGTTTTTGAGGAAAGTTTTTTTTTCTATTGAATTTAAATTTTGCATAATACAAAATATGATGTCATTTCTTTATTTTCCTTTATGTCTTTATAAATAAATTTTCCATTAATCTCTAGTCAATTGGATGTGCGAAGTGAAGTATACATTATGAATCAATGTAAAGAAGACACATGCTATGTTTCAACACAATTTAATAAAGATTTAAGTATCGCAAAGTAATGGTTGATTAAAACTAAACAAAAAAAACTTCATGTGAATTTTTATAGAGCCAAAAGCAAACTTGATAACACCATCAAATTGCAGTATATTTTACCAGATTATGTGAATACCAGAAGAGGGTATAATGCGCCAAAAGATAAGCCTACTACTAGTTCAGGTATGTAAATAGTTGAATTGAATTTGTTTCTTGAAAAACATAATTTCGCGTGAATTTATAATCATTCTAAAATATCCTATTATCACTTAAGTTATATTAACCACTTGCCGGGCGATTTTTTTTCATGTTTTCTGTCAAAAAAAACTATTTTTTTAAATCATTAATTAATAGTATATAATCAAAATATAACGTAAATATATTTTTTTTAATTTTCCGAGTTTGTATTCACTAATTATTAATTATTGTTATTATATAAAAAAATAAGAGCCACTGTGTAGATATCATCTCTTAGGATATTAAATAAGAGTCCCATCATAAAATTAGTCAACTGTGAGGCTATAAATAATACAGTGGGTCATTCATTTTACAAAACATATGTTTCTCAGATTCCAGCGTTTCCTAAACTGTTTCCCAAACGTCTGCGGTCAGTATCTTACCAGTGAATGGTTTTCAAAGAGTTCTTGTTAATAGATGGTATGTGTGAATTATTTAGAGAAAAATACGTAAACTTACGTAAAAAATACGCGCGCGTGGTTATTGGACAATTGATATTTTAGAAAATATGAAAAAAATACGAACCTGGAATTCATGTGTGTATAGCCGAAAATTCACATGTGTTTATAAAAAAATGACCTAAGAAATGGCAGTTTAGAACATAAATATCGTAAAATAATGTTGTTCGAAATATCGCTCATATGTTAGTCCACGCCCGGGATCAGATTTCTTATTCAAAGGACAATATTTTTTCTATATGAGTTTGCGCTCACATGTGAGCGCTCGCCCGAAATGGTACACATTTTTTGCACTCATATTTGAGCATGCGCCCGGCAAGTGGTTAAATCTTTTAATTAGTTTTTAATATTAGTTTTAGATTTTATTATTAATATTTTATTGCTGAGAATTTTATCTGTGATTATTAATTTAATGTTAACTTTAGTATCTCCGAAAAAGTTTATTTCCTCAATGTAAATGTCTTAAAAACGTAAGTCATTTACCTCTTATATATCTCGATAGGGTCGTACTAGAAAATCCTCAGGATAAACACTTTTCTTTATTTCTTTTTCCATTCAATTTCTCATTCACATTTGTCACATTATTTAAAATTCAATATTTACAATAATTTCAATTTTACAAAACAAAATCAAAATTTTTAAAAAATGTTCATTAACCCAGATCAATATTCTATCAATATAAACAATGAGAGATTTGTGATTCCTGAAATATTGTTTCATCCGTCCGATGTGGGTTATAATGAAATGGGCATGGTTGAGGCTATCAGTTATATATTGAATGAATTGGTACCGGAAAACGGAAGAGTCGATTGCTACGATAACATTGTTTTATCGGGAGGCAATTGTTGTTTTCCAGGATTCAAAGAACGATTGTTTGTTAAGTTGTCAAATTGTCGACTGAATTACAATGTTATTTAGAGAAATGGATTTACGTGCTTGCGCTCCCGATGATTTTCCATTGACTATTTATAAAGACAACAAGTAGATTTTTAGCATTAATTAATGCTTTTAATAAGATGTGCAGTCCGCGTTTATCTGCCTGGAAAGGTGGCTATATGCTTGCTAACAACCACGAAGCCATGAACAAATACTTAGTGTCAAAGCGCGAATATAATGAATATGGAATCAAATATTGTGAAGAAAAATATCCTAAATGAATGCTCTTATTTTGTAAATAAATATTCCGTATTTACTTGCAATTTTGTTTCGATTTGATTAAATTTTATAAATAAAGCAAATTTTTATGCACATGAGAATAGATAGTTGGGTACTTCCGTGTTATCTTACCCCCAAAAATTAAATTATAAAATACAATTAAAATAACAATATAAAAAATGATAGAATACATTATTGATGACGTTATTGAACATTATTGAACATGGATTTATTAAGGCTATCTGTGATTTATGTGATTATGTGAGTTTATGTGGCGCAAACGTGTTCTAAGCAACAGTGCCGATGTGTCCGACACTATTCTCAACGACCTTGTGGTTTTCTGGCCACCTGGATGTCCATTTACAAACTCTTTACAAAAATTTGCTGAGTTTGTAACTGTGATTTAGAAAATAAATATAATAATTATGTGTGTTCTTTTTTAATTTAATTTTTGGGGTAAGATAACACGGAAGTACCGATAGTTGTCAAAATGTGTCATTCTTTGGTACCCTTCACTTACTAGTTACTAAATAACAGTGACTGATAAATATTCCAATAAGTAAAATGAGATTTTAAATTATACGTAATTTTTAATTATTTATTATAATTTTATTTATTTTCCATTTTCATTATTATTTTATATTTTTAATATTCATAACACATATGTAATAGGTTGTCAGTTTTCATACCATAATAATCATTTAAAACTATAGCAATAATAACTACACAACAGATATATGATTGTTAGCGCTTAGTGGTGTGTCATTTAAATGTGTCATCATAGGGTTACTTATAGATTTGACATAGACTCTTCCATTGACACCTTCATGATTATTTTACTTTTTACCATCCATGTACCCATGACAGCAACCATGTTGGCAATGTACACAGAGCCCTCAAAAGGTTCTGAAATCCAAACGCATTTCATTATTCTTTGATATTCAATCTATTCCAATTTTTTTGGATTTTAATTCTGTATTTTCTTATTTCATTTCTAATTATTTCAGCTAATTTATATATAAATTGAAACATTCATTCTAAAAATGCAGTAGGCCCATTTAGGTATAGCAGTCTTTTTATTTTCTTTAAACATCTTTAATTAATATTATATATAAGTATATATATTCTGTAACTATAAAGCACACAAAAGTTGACTGCAGGGCCGTAACAAGGCATTATTGCGCCCTGTGCGGTTTTTATATCTGGCGCCCCTAAAACCCGAATTCAAATCAGCCTACTATAATAATTATAATATTCATGTTGATATTGTTAACTATGTATTCATCTCCAGCTATTATAATAAGTAGTAATGCTCTTAAAATTCTGTTGCTAATTGTAAAAATGACAGGAGCCCATTTTGTGGACTAACATTTTTCAAAATACACCTACGAAGGCACGCTAATGGACCAGTCCAATCAGCAATGTTAAAGATAGGCTAGTTAGTGTGTCGTTTTTTTCGTGCAGGCCATTTGATAATTTCTTTTATTTATATTTTGTTATTTTTTGGTAACATTAAAATAATGTTACATTCCAATTTTGCGACATTTCAGATGTGCGCCTGTGCGACTAATTTTTAATTATTACTTATATTGTTGAGGTCTGTAAATTAAAATAAATTTAAATGAAATTTAGGTTAATAAGTGAAGAGAAAAGACAATTAAAAGCGTGATCATGCACAGAATTGATAGTAAAAGAAAGTGCGATGGAAGCAGTATTAGAAAATGCCAAAAGCAATTACGGAAGGCAACAATCTGGAAATCCGAGAAAAATCAATAAATTGTAAAATCATCGAAATCGAATCGGGAAAACGGGACAGGTATAGATTAGCTAATGGTCAACAAGATGATGATTAGGGATTTATCAGGAAATGGTTAGGAAGGGTCGAAAAGCATTCAAATGTGTAAAAACAGAACACATTAATTAATTAATTGGCTAAAACCCGATCTAATGGGAAACCCGAGCCAATGGAGAACCCGAGATATGAAGGAAACCCGAGCTGGATAAACAAGAAGAAAAGTAAACAGAAGGAATATTTGGACCCATTAGCTTGACACAATGATTAAGTGGAAAAGAGCAAGAAGATAGTGCGTGTAGAAAGGCTGGACGGGCCATTTATTATCTTTGTTCGTTGGACCATTATGGGTGATAGCCGAAGCAAATACGTGGAAGCAAATGTCAAGTGAAAGATTGGCTCGGCAATAACCATTTGTCATACCGATTTCGAAGAGTATATAAAGAATGGGAAAATCAGAGCAAATCGTCATTTTGCCTCAGGTAGGGTAAGAAGAAATCGAGCATGGGAAAAGGCAAAACGAATTTAGGAGATTAGGGAAAAAGAAGATATAGAATAAGAATAAAAAGAGTGAAAAAGGATCAAATCAAAGAAACAAAAGGAAAACGTTGGTCAAGAGAACATAAGGGAATAAAAGGTGAATATTATCTTTATCAAAGCATCAACACCGAGCGGAGAATCGGTCAAACGTAACTTTGATTATTGATTGTAAAGTGTTGAGAAAAGATTGTAAATTTTGTTATTCCAATATACGTTAGGTAGTTATTGTTTTGATTTAAAGGACACGAGGAGTCAGAGCTAAACGACTTAAATTAAATAAAAACCCAACAATATTTTTAATTATCAAATTGATACCAAATAACGAGGAAATAATTCTCAAGTCATAGGGTCAAGGATTATCTCAATTTTTTGTACAACTAACTGCAAAAGTTAACATTGTCTATAATACACCTAACCGCGAAAGTTAACATTGTCTATAATATAAGTTGGTGTGCACACCACCTGAGGTGAGTCACCAATTATATGACAATGTTAACTTAATTTCATTTATTCAATTTTCCAAAATTCGTTTAAAGGTAAGTTTTTGAATTAAAGTAATTTTTAGGACTTGAATTTTGATTTTATATAATTATGAGATCATTATTCAAGTTCTTAAATATTACTGTTAGTCAGCATTTATAATATTGATAATATATAACATTGATAATTAAATTTCAGGTGTTTTTTTAGGAATTTTATGGTATTTTATTTGGATTTATTTGGATTTATTTCGTAAAAATGTAAGTTAGATATTTTTATAATTATAAATAAGTAAAGTAATCACTAAACATTTATTTTTTAAAGACATTTAGTAAAGAATGGATAAAATATTTTTTAAGTTTTTGTAATCTTCTTTCGAATTTTGTCTATTTCTGTAATTCTATGAAAATATTAATTTGTTAAAATAATTTATTAAAATTTACGATTTGCGATTTTTTTCCTGCAAATTCAAAGATGTCGAAGGATCTTCTTCAATATCTGTAAATCTAAAGAAATTTTATATTCTAAATTATTTTTTAATTAAATCTTACGATGTATTTACTTCTTTTTCCCTAAAGCTCAACGTAGAGCAGTCGGAATCTGATTCAAAAGTTTTTTTGTACATAATTTTTTAAATAATTTAAAAATATTGATATGTTAATTATATGTTAATCAATCTGAATTTCGCATGAAAAACACTTTACTTAATTTTGTATGTATTTTTCATTATGTGTGCTGTGCTTGTATGCTTAATTATTTTCTCTAACTTTTTAGATTCCTATAATAAATATGTTAAATTTCGCGGCATTAAATTTCTACACACAGGTAAGTTTGTGTGTTCCTATAATATATATTTATTGATTTTTTTTTAGATTATAGATAATGTTATATTTCGCGGTTAGGTGTATACGTTGGTGTGCACACCAGTTGAGGTGAGTCACCAATTATATGACAATGTTAACTTAATTTTATTTTTTCAATTTTTCAAAAATCGTTTTAAGGTAAGTTTTTGAATTCAAGTAATTTTTAGGACTTGAATTTTGATTTTATAAAATTATGAGATCATTATTCAAGTTCTTAAATATTACTGTTAGTCATCATTTATAATATAACATATTGATAATTAAATTTCAGGTGTTTTTAGGAATTTTATGACATTTTATTTGGATTTATTTGGATTTATTTCGTAAAAATGTAAGTTAGATATTTTTATAATTATAAATAAATAAAGTTTATAAATAAATAACATTTATTTTTTAAGACATTTAGGAAAGAATGGATAAAATAGTTTTTTAAGTTTTTGTAATCTTTTTTCGAATTTTGTCATTTTCTGTAATTCTATGAAAATATTAATTTGTTAAAATAATTTATTAAAATTTACGATTTGCAATTTTTTTCCTGCAAATTCAAAGATGTCGAAGGATCTTCTTCAATATTTGAAAATCTAACGAAATTTTATATTCTAAATTATTTTATAATTAAATCTTACGATGTATTTTCTTCTTTTTCTCTAAAGCTCAAGGTAGAGCAGTCGGAATCTGATTCAAAAGTTTTTTTGTGCATAACTTTTTAAATAATTTGAAAATATTGATATTTTAATTATATGTTAATCAATGTTAATTTTCGCAAAAAAACACTATTAATTTTGTATGTATTTTTCATTATTTGTGCTGTGTTTGTATGCTTAATTATTTTCTCTCACTTTTTAGATTCCTATAATAAAAATGTTAACATTCGCAGCATTAAATTTTTACACACAGGTAAGTTTGTGTTTTCCTATAATATATATTTATTGATTTTTTAAAGATTATAGACAATGTTAACTTTCGCAGTTAGGTGTA